>CM053031.1:189581103-189601103 GCA_028564925.1 Lithobates sylvaticus | reverse complement strand
AGTAGACGGCTCCCACCCGGCCGTATATCTACATTGGCCGGGTGGGAAGTGGTTAAATAGCACTGATTCCTATGTAAATGACAGTGGCAGTGAAGGAGTTAACCACTAGGGGGCGGGGAGGAGTCAGTGTGACGTGTTGTGTTTTTTTTACAGTAGGGGGCGTGGCTGTACGTCTGACGTCATTGATCGGCTTTCCCGATGACAGGGAACAGCCGATCAATGACAGGCAGAGTAGGAAGCGCGGGGAGAGGTTTGTTTACACATGTTTACCCGTTCTTCAGCTCCGTAACCCGATCGCGGGATACCAGCGGCCGTGGTCACGGAGCTCCCGACCGGGTCGCGAGCGCGCGACCCACAGGCAGGCACATGCACATGCACATGCACGATGGCACATGCACGATCACGTACAGGTACGTGATTTTGCCTGCCCGTGCCATTTTGCCGACGTATATCGGCGTTAGGCGGTCGGGAAGTGGTTAAAGTGTGTCCTACACTTAAAAGAATATGCAAATAAATACTAGAGTATAAATAGTGCGCAATATCAACCTTAGTCTATTTAGATCAGCAGGTGAGGTTAAAAGACAAATGTCGTGGTATAGTAAAATATATAAGTGCTTGCGTGACAATCCCAGGTGCACAAAAATATATATAAACTTCAAGTTACAATGAGGTTGTAACCAATTTAATAAATAAATAAATAAATACACAATGTGTTAAAAGTAGATACAATGTGTTTTAAATAAATAAAGTGCTTCAAAATGTGAGTAAAAACAAGTATGTGTTATAATGTATCAAAGAAAGGAAATATCCAGTTTATGCCAATGATGCATATGGGGATATGTAAATTCCAAAAGCCAATACAGGCTTGACCTGATGGATTAGCCAATTAATTGATGAATTAATGGCTAAACGGCCGCCAATTAAATATTATATTAATTCCATAGGTGATAACAGTCCATTAAATGAGTTAGATAATTAATGAAATAACTCTTTACATCCACTAATGATATCCGGGACACAATTAGAAATGCAAGAACTGAAAAAAAGAGAAAAAGAGACTTCCCTTTATGCTGGGAATGTGGGACTTTTTTTCTTTTGGTTCCTCCTGATGTCTTGCTCCGGTATGATATAAAAGAGAAAAAGACACAAACAAAAAACCATTGAGTAGCGCTCTATTCAACCAAGAAGATCTTTAGGGGGTTGCTCCTCCTCCCGACGCGTATCATCACAGGTCATGTGACTTTCTCAAGGGAAAGTCACGTGACCTGTGATGATACGTGTCGGGAGGAGGAGCACAAGTGACGGTGCTAAGCACAGCACAGTGAGGAGGAAAGGGCTGACAGCAAACACCTACTGGGTACATGTGAGTTGTATAGCTGTAGGCAACCCCCTAAAGATCTTCTTTGTTTGATGGTTGAATGGAGCGCTACTCAATGGTTTTTTGTTTGTGTCTTTTTTTCTTTTATATCATACCGGAGCAAGACATCAGGAGGAACCAAAAGGAAAAAAGTCCCACATTCCCAGCATAAAGGGAAGTCTCTTTTTCTCTTTTTTTCAGTTCTTGCATTTCTAATTGTGTCCCGGATATCATTAGTGGATGTGAAGAGTTATTTCTTTAATTATCTAACTCATTTAATGGACTGTTATCACCTATGGAATTAATATAATATTTAATTGGCGGTCGTTTACCCATTAATTCATCAATTAATTGGCTAATCCATCAGGTCAAGCCTGTATTGGCTTTTGGAATTTACATATCTCCATATACATCATTGGCATAAACTGGATATTTCCTTTCTTTGATACATTATAACACATACTTGTTTTTACTCACATTTTGAAGCACTTTATTTAAAACACATTGTATCTACTTTTAACACATTGTGTATTTATTTATTTATTAAATTTGTTACAACCTCATTGTAACTTGAAGTTTATATATATTTTTTGTGCACCTGGGATTGTCACGCAAGCACTTACATATTTTACTATACCATGACATTTGTCTTTTAACCTCACCTGCTGATCTAAATAGACTAAGGTTGATATTGCGCACTATTTATACTCTAGTATTTATTTGCAGAGGTGATCAAATGCCACCAAAAGAAAGCTTCATTTGTGGGAAAAAAAATGACATAAATTCTGTTTGCGTACACTGTCACACGACCACGCAATTATCAGTTAAAGTGATGCAGTTCCGTATTGCAAAAAATGGCCTGGTCATTAAGGGGGCAAATCCTTCCGGGTCTGAAGTGGTTTTTAAGGCAATGGTGTATACTTTGGGATGCACACATTTTTATATATACAGATCCTCTGAAGGGATACCTAGCTTAAAAATTCTCCTTTGCTCAGTGGATAAGGAATCTGATTATTAGAGCTTATGCTTGAAAAGAAGCACCTTCCCCTGTGTTATTGCATGCTCAGATCTTTAGGCACCTAGCTTGTTGCCCAACTCTGTACGACCTTCACTTGGTCTTCTGTTCACACTTCAGAGTTTTACCAGGTACAAGTTCAGTCTTCTGCCACAAAATTCTTGTAGTGGCACTCTGAACCTGTGTTTTGTCTTTTGTTTTGTTTTTTTCCCCGTTTTTGGACCTGTTGGCATAGTTCTGTTGCCCAACCTTGTAGTCGATGCATTGGGATGTCCCATTGTGTATCAATTGTTACCTGTGTCCTGTACTGTGCGATTAAAATGAGAGGAATTTTTGACTTGCCTGTAAATTCCACATCTTAGAGGACAGTACAGGACACAGAGCATCCTCCCTAGACTCTCCTTGTTAGTCTGCATTGCTTGCTACAAAACTGTGGGGTAGTGCCAGGGTGGCATATTCTCAAGAGTTTGCCAGTGTGTAGTTGTCAGGAGCATGTAACGCTCCTGCTCCTCATTCCAACATTTTTATTTTTGGCTGTGGCATTCTCCTTGTCTCTGTCCGTCTGCAAGATGATTGATGTGGCTCTATTCTTAGCCTTGCCTGCCTTGTACCTGGACTGTCACTGAACCACTCTGCCTGTCTGTTAACCGAAAATACCTGTTTGCTGTGCTCAGTTCCTGCCTGCCCTAGCATAATATCTAGGAACTATAGCATTGTGTGTAAGTCCTGGGGGCGACCAAGGAGAGGTAGGCCTGCTTGCCTTATAGGAAAGAGGACTGCTATAGGTGAAGATTGTAAAGGTGACTGAGGATATGTTAGTAAAGAAAGGGGTTGCGACTAGGCATTTTTTTTACATCTTCCAACATACTGTATTTATTGACCGTTTTCAAGTACGGAGACCTTGAACAATCCAACATATGAGACAAGAGCGGATTATGAACCCCCCCCAACTGGAGGAAAACATTGTTACAAGGGTTATCTGCTGACAAGTGAACATTGTCCATGAATAAAACCTTAAATACAGAAATCGGCCTAGATATCGACCAATACCATGAGTAGGGATGGGCCGAACACTCCCCGGTTCGGTTCACATCCAGAACATGCAAACGGACTGAAAGTTTGTGCAAACATTCGAACACCGTTAAAGTCTATGGGACTCGAACGTGTGAAATCAATAGTGAAAATTTTAAAGGCTAATATGAAAGTTATTGTCCTAAAAAGGGTTTGGGGACACGGGTGCTGCCCCAGGGGACATGTATCAATGGAAAAAAAGGTTTACGTTAAGTTTTTTCGGGAGCAGTGATTTTTAATGATGCTTAAAGTGAAAAAATAAAAGTGAAATATTCCTTTTAAATATTGTACCTGGGGATGTCAATAGTATGCCTGTAAAGTGGCGCGTGTTTCCCGTACTTAGAACAGTCCCTGCACAAAATTGCAATTCTAAAGGAATAAAAGTAATTTAAAAAAAAAGAAAAGGCGTTGGGCCCCCAAGCCCTATATACTCTGAACAGCAGTATACAGGCGGTGCGAAAAAGACAGGGACTGTAGGTTTGTTCTTATGTAGAATCTGTTTGTAATTTGGAACAGGTACATTTTGTAAGTGTAGCTCCAGCCAAAAAATCTATTTTAAAGCTTTTTGTAAAACATAGGGAAGGGTTATCACCCCTGTAACATTTGTTTTGCTGTCTGTGCCCCTGTTCAGAACATTTCACCTCACTTTCTGTCCCAATGACAATTGGATTTTGAAAATTTGGGGTTTTTAAGGGAAACAAGGATTGGTGATTAATCAGTGGAGGAGACACCTTTTTCCCATATTAACTCTTACAGGAGAGGACTTCCCTTCCTAGGGGTAGATTTCCTCTCACTTCCTGTTGTCTCCCTCCGTTTGTAAGTAGGAGTCTTTGTAAGTAAGATTTTTGAAAATAGTTGACCGCCTGTATATACTATACAGCCTGCCCTATACACTCTGTGGAAAATTGGACTTTAGGTGTTGGCCAGAACACTGTAAGCCCTCACAGTTACTCTTGATGGGCGCTGGCCATGCTGTGAAATATTATATCAAGAATTGTAATTACATGCCCTGTTAAACAGGGGCAGAAAAATTGGGCCTTAGCCACTGGTGTTGGTGCCACAACACTGCAACCCCTCACGGGTACTCTTGTTGAGTGCAGGAACAAGCCCTGTTGTTAAATATTTGATCAAAAATTGTAATTACATGCCCCTGTTAAACAGGGGCAGACAAATTGGGCCTTAGCCACTGGTGGTGGTGCCCAGAACCAAAAATGTTCTTAGAAGCCATCAACATGAACATTGAGGAGGAATAGGATAGGACAATGAATCCGAGGGTCAGGGAGGCCATGCAGCATAGGTTTGCCGAGGCATTCGGTCCAGAGTCCTCTGGGTCACTAAGGACGACCTGATCCACAGCCACTTTCTCCCAGCCACGTACAAGTCCATGGGTTTCTGAGGACTGAAAACGATCCCTTGAAGACTGCTGCTGATGCTGAGTGCCAGGCTCCACCTCCATGCTGACACAATCCTCCTCCTCCTCTTCCTGTGTGATAGGCGGGCCTGCAGGAATACTGTATGGATAAAGGGGGGCCTTGAGAGTTAAGGAAGTCCTCCTCTTCCACCCTCTGTTCTGCCTCAAGTGTCCTGTCCATTATTCCATGCAGCGTGTACTCCAACAGGAAGACAAGAGGGACAGTATCACTGATGCATGCACTGTCACTGCTCACCATCCTTGTGGCCTCCTCAAATGGTGACAGGACAGTGCATGCATCCTTGATCATGAGCCACTGGCGTGGCAAAAAAAAGCCAAGCTCCCCTGACCCTGTCCTGGTGCCATACTCGCACAGGTAGTCATTAATGGCCCTCTGCTGCATGTGCAGCAGCTGCAGCATTGCCAACGTTGTGTAAAAAATAAACTGCGCTAGACCATAAATATCTAAAAAAATCTATCAAAAAAGGCTGCTGCTCAAAGTGGGATACACACACAAATAGTAAACATCAAAAGTAAAGAGCTACTCCAAATACCCTAAACAATTAAGTCATTTTAAAAACCTAAACTTGTTTCTAGTGTAATATAAAACAATATACCCCTTATAGGAACATATGGTGTACCTCTGAAATAAATGATGAACCTGAATCAAAAATTAGAGGCAAGTAAGCATTCAATAAAGTCCATGGAATAACATGAACTAATTGATGGATAAAATTGTGAATTCTTCCAATAGAGAAAGGTGATATTCCAGGATAAAGCAGTCCAAACGTGACTTGAAAGCAAACACCTCTGTGACTTTAAATATGCAATCGTGAGGAGAAGTGCCCGACCACCTTGATGACAATAAGCTTACCAGATGGTTAAGCAGATCAAGCATAAAATGCAGCCAATTGGTCAGCTAACAAATGTGCCTCGGATCTCTCTCTCTCCCAGATCAATGACCTGCACCAGGTAGGTTATGGGATGTTCCGCCTTCACGAGCTACTTTGAATGGTACTCAGAAAAGAAAGAAAGCCGCCCATAGCATAATTCTGGTTTGCAAAATTTATTGTAGAAAAAAAGTAATACACTTACATCTGAATGGTTTGTAAAAGTCGTTTAAAATCAAAACACCGGCCAGTTCCACCTGGTGGGCATGTCACAGATGTGGCGGTTCTTGGGCAGGTTGCATTCCTTTTGAAGGTCAGCCAGCCAAGCACTGGCATTATATGACCAGCAGAAATGCCCACAAACTTTCCTGGCCTGCCTCAGGAGATCCTGTACAAGAACCGCTGCACCACCAAATTAAGGACATGGATAGGAGAGGAGGTTGGTGCCATTGTCGCAAACCACCATTCCTGGCTGAAGCTGGCATGGCGTCAACCACCTCTGAGCCTGCCCCAGCAGAGCTGACAGAATCTCTGCCCCAGTGTGGCTCCTGTCCCCTAAGCAGACCAACTCAAGCACCGCATGGCATCTTTTTGCCTGAGTGCCTGCGTAGCCCCTAGAATGCCTACAGAGTTCCGTTGGTTACGAGGACAAATCTGCACAGGAACCATAGAGACCATAGAGGAAGAAGAGGGGGTGGAGGAGAAAGGTGTGGCAGAATCACCGCTACCAGCATTTTGGAGGCGTGGTGACGGAACAAGCTCCAACAATACTGCACCCTGTCCTGCATCCTTCCCAGCTGCCAGCAGGGTTACCCAGTGTGCCGTCCAACGAGGCCAAGACATTGCCTTCCACATGTCGGTAGAGAGCCGGAATGGCCTTTGAGAAAAATTGGCGTTTGGGAACCTGCCACTGAGGTACCGCACATTCCAAAAATTATCGAAAGGGGCAGAGTCTACAAGCTGAAAAGGCAGCAGTTGGAGTGCTAGACATTTAGCCAAACTAGCATTCAGCCACTGAGCATGTGGTTGGCTGGGACCAAATTTCTTTCGCCAGTTTAGCAACTGGGGTAGGGAAATTTGCCTGCTACAATCGGATGTTGGTGTACCGCTAGCAGATTGCCCGGAAGTGCTTGGGACACCTAATTCTACACCTTCATTCTTCTCAGTGCAGGTCTCTGAGAGGACTGAATTTATAGTGGGGTTGGAGATCCCAGCTGATGAGGAGCAAGGAGAGGGTCCGCCTTATTCTTTGGTGTGGGTCTTTTAAGTACTGTTGCCAACGGACTGCATGGGAGCTAGACATATGTCTGGTCAAGCATGTGGTGCCCAAGCGGCTGCTGTTTTGGTCATGCTTGATACACTTCAATCATATGTGGCAAACAGCAACGGTGCGATCTGCTGCACACGTCTCAAAAAAGGCCCACACCAAAGAACTTTTGGAAAAACGCGTGGAGTTAGCAGCGCCCTGCACATGCAGAGCTCTGTGGTGTGATGCAGTCGGTTGCTTGCCCTTAAGCTGTACCCTAGAGGGCATCCTGCCTCTTTGGAGATGTGCCTCCTCCTCCTCCCCTCTTCTATCTGGCAACCATGTAGAGTTAGTGACCTCATCATCCTCTCCCTCCTCGCCACTGGAACAAACCTGGCAGTATGCAGCTGGGGGAACATGACTCCCAGTTTCTTGTCCTTCTTGGGCACCCCCTCTCTCTGGGCTCACATTACTGCCTTCATCCTCAACCTGGGTACCATCATCCGAGCCTTCAAAACGTTGCACATCCTTCTGCAGCATGTACCCTACACTGTGGTTCCAACAGTTGGGGGATTCCTCAGGGCATGATGGTGGGGCTAGGGAAGAAGTGACTGATGACATTGAGCCGATAGAGGCCGCTTTGGCAGCTGCATTGGCAGTCAAAGTACCCTGAGCCTGGGTGATAGAGGATGAGGAGGATGAGGACAGCTTGGTCATACACTCTACCAACTCTTTTGCATGTTGTGGCTCAACACGGCCAGCTGCCAAAAAAAGACAAGCATGCCCCACGGCCACGTGCTGAGGATGCACCGTGTCCACGACCAGCACTGTTGGCTGTAGACACAGAGCCTGCTTGCCCTGTTTTCGTGGCCTGTGAGCGTCTGCCTCTCTCTGGTGGTCTTCCAGACATACGGTACAATTAGATTAGCAAAACAATGCCTGAAGTTTACTAAAACAGTACACCAGGAATGGCCTACATTCAGGTATAGGCTTGTGTATAATAATATTTATATATATATATATATAATTAAATGAACTGCAGCTCACTGATTCACCTGCCTGAAAGTGTCTTTGAACACGCTCACGTTTGTACACATTAACACCAGGAATGGCCTACAGTCAGGTATATGCTTGGCTGGACTACAATACAGTGTATATATATATTTTATGAACTGCAGCTCACGGAGTCACCTGCCTGCCTGAAAGTGTCTTGGAACATGCACTCCAGGAATGGCCTACAGTCAGGTCTATGCTTGGCTATATATATATATAATATATATATATATAATGCACTGAAGCTAGCTGAATCAACTGCTTGCCTGAAGTATATTAGCGATGGTACACCAGGAACGGTCTGCAGTGAGATCTAGCTAAACTGTATACAGTGTATATACTGTGTGTGTATATTATATATATATATGCAGTTAACTGAATCAACTGACTGCCTGAAGTATATTAGAAACAGTAGCGCAGGAACGGTTTGCAGTGAGATTTAGCTAACTGAATCAACTGCCTGCCTGAAGTAGATTTGAAATAGTACAGCAGGAACGGTCTGCAGTGACATCTATCTAACTGAATAAACTGCCTGCTCAAAGTAAATTAAATCTCTCTCTCTCCACAGGGCCGACGTGCAGGCGGCCTTATATAGTGTGGGGCATGTACTTAACCCCCTGAGCCATAATTGGCCAAAGGCACCCTGCCTTTGGGCAATTATGGCTCTGTTTGCTTACGGCGCTGTGATTGGCAAAGCATGTGGGGCATGCGATGACGCAGTGCATTATGGGCCGTGACACGCCGCTCGAATTTGGCGCAAACGGCCCATAATGTTCGATCTTCATCGAACAGTCAGCCCATCCCTAACCATGAGCCACAAACTGCAAATCTCAGGGTTATACCCGAGAAAGTGAACAGAGAAAGAAATGAGGTACCAGAAAGAGAAAATAAACTGGAGAAAAAGAATGAAGGGATATGAGGGGAAACCAGAAGACAGAGAATGACATGTTTAATCTTAGTGACTGCCATGTAAAGAGATTATAACCTTTAACCACTTGCCGACCGCCGCACGACGATATACGTCGGCAGAATGGCACGTACAGGCAGGAGGGTGTATATATATAAGTCCCTACCTGCCTGCGGGTGGGGAGCCCAATCGGGCCCCCCGGTGCCTGCGGCGGTCGGCATCGTTGGGGGAGCGATCGGAGATGAGGGGGAGGCCACTCATTCGTGGCCACCCCCTCGCGATCGCTCCCAGGCAATCAAACACTTCCTCTAGCCCCGTCATGTAAACAGGGCTAGAGGAAGTGATGTCATCCCTAACGGCCACGGGTGGGGGGCGGATCGGGCCATCTCTCCTCGTGGCGGTCTTTTTGAACCGACGCCGAGGAGAGAACTTTGAGTTGCACAACACTACACTTACACTACACTAACAGTAGAACACTCTAGGCACACTTTTCACACCCCAGCCCCCCCCGATTGCCCCCCTGCACCCCCTGTCACAGTGACACCAAAGCAGTTTTTTTTTTACTGTTAACTGCATTGGTGCATTGTGACCCTAATAACTGGCAGTTAGATTTAGCCCCCTTTAGGTCTAGGAACCCCCCCTAATAAAGGTTTAACCCCGCGATCACCCCCCGTCACCAGTGACACTAAGCGATCGTTTTTTTGATCGATGTATTAGTGTCACAGTTGACGCTAGTTAGGGAGGTAGGTATTTAGGTTTGCCGCAGCGTTTTATAGCGTCAGGGACCCCCCCATATACTACCTACTAAACGTTTTAACCCCCTGATTGCCCCCTAGTTAACCCTTTCACCAGTGATCACCATATAACTGTTACGGGTGACGCTGGTCAGTTAGTTAATTTTTTATAGTTTCAGGGCACCCGCCGTTTATTACCTAATAAAGGTTTAACCCCCTGATCGCCCGGCGGGTGATATAAGTAAGGTTTTAGAGTCAAATAGGGTCTGCGTCGCCCCAGGCAGCGTCGGGTTAGTGCCAGTACCGCTAACACCCACGCACGCAGCATACACCTCCCTTAGTGGTATAGAATCTGAACAGATCGAGTTTAGCAGTTTAGGGTTCCCAAAAACGCATTGTTAGCGGGATCAGCCCAGATACCTACTAGCACCTGCGTTTTTCCCCTCCGCCCAGCCCAGCCCACCCAAGTGCAGTATCGATCGATCACTGTCACTTAAAAAACACTAAGCACACATAACTGCAGCGTTCGCAGAGTCAGGCCTGATCCCTGCGATCGCTAACAGTTTTTTGGTAGCGTTTTGATTCAGTCGCTAACAGTCAGAAGCTTTTTTTTTTCCTGTGAGTCTCACTAGTGTACTACTAAATTTAGAGCCCAAAATGGCAAGTCAAGCGTACACTAGTGAACAGGCCTACTTGTTTCTGAGTATGACAGATAGTGAAGAGGAGGTCACCCATCTGTCAGAATCAGGCTCAGAATAAGACCCAGTAGACGACAGCGGCTCCATGACAGATAGCTCTGATGGCGGAGTTGTGGTCCCTGCTAAGGTCAGGCGTACCAGACCCCAAACTCCTTCTTCTGTTGTTGAGGTGCAGGAACCGCAGGTCACTCGTAGAAGGCAGAGACGTACTAGAGCCGCTATTCCTTCTGGTGAACTGGCAAGCACCAGTGGCCTAGTACACCCTGGACGTACATCCAGCACTGCAGTATCACGTGGTGACGTGGCAAGTCCCATAAGTGCAGTTCCAGCTGGCGAGGTGGCAAGCACAAGTAGTGTCCCGCTGCCACCAAGAAGAAGACAAAGACAGGCCCGTCGTGCCCATAGTGCCCTTCCTGCAGAATTTGCCAATCCTGATTGGGTGCCCACCACTTCTGCAGAACCCGTACTTCCCCCATTCACTGGCTAACCCGGTATTCAGGTGGGATCAGCTGATTTTACGTCACTTGATTTTTTTTCGCTGTTTTTCACCGAAGATCTCTATAGATCTATTGTGGACCAAACCAATTTGTACGCTGGTCAACACATCGCCGCTAATCCCCAGTTGTCCACCCTTGCCAGAGATTGGAGACCAATTACGGTCCCTGAATTTAAGCTCTTTCTGGGCCTTTCCCTCATCATGGGCGTAGTTAAAATGGGTACGTTGCGTTTATATTGGTCCACTGAGCCAATGTACCATATGCCCGTGTTCTCTGCTTCAATGTCCAGGGCACGATACGAGATGATTTTGCGGTTCATGCCCTTCAACGACAATGAACTCTGTTGTCCTTGTGGAGACCCTGCATACAATCGGCTCTAAAAAATTCGGCCCCTCATAAACCATTTCAACCAACGTTTTGCAGACTTGTTTACTCCCCATCAAGTTGTCTGCGTTGACGAGTCCCTGATTAAGTTTACTGGCCACTTGTCATTCAAACAATACCTTCTCAGCAAGCGTGCCAGATATGGGGTCAAGATGTATAAGCTCTGTGACAGGGCCACAGGCTATACATGTAGTTTTATGGTTTATGAGGGCAAAGATAGCCACGTAGAGCCGACAAACTGCCCTGACTACATAGGGAGCGCTGGCAAGATTGTGTGGGACTTGGTGTCACCCTTATTCGGAAAGAGGTACCACTTGTACGTGGACAATTATTACACGAGCATGCCACTGTTTAGTCATTTGTTTGATCAGCAGATTGGAGCATGTGGCACCGTGCGACCTAATCGCCGGGGCTTTCCCCAGCGGCTTGTAGATTCCCGTCTTAGGCTGGGGGAGAGAGCCTACTTGCAGTGTAATAACTTGCTCGCTATGAAGTGGAGGGATAATAAGAATGTTTTCGTTCTTACCTCCCTTCATGCAGACCCGTGTCCAAATTACTACGGCGGCTGGTGTTGTGACGAAACCCCTCTGTGTCCACGAATATAACCAAAATATGGGAGGGGTGGACCTCAACGACCAGTTGTTGGCACCGTACCTAGGTGCCCTTTAGGCCAGACGCTGGTACAAAAACGTGTCTGTTTATTTATTTCAATTGGCTTTGCTGAACGCTCATGTGCTATACAGAGCTTCAGGATGGACTGGATCCTTTCTTTAATTTCCAGGAAGAGATCATCAGAGCCCTTCTGTTTCCAGACGGTGCTCCACCTCGCCATCCCTAACCAAATGCAGTAAGCCGGCTGCATGAGCAGCATTTTACGTATGTCCTCCCGAGTACCCCTACCCAACGAGCCCCCCAAAGAAAATGTTGAGTCTGCAGAAAGCGCGTATATAGGCGTGACACCCGTTATTGTCCCCGCTGTCCTGACAATCCTGGTCTTTGCATTGGTGAATGTTTTGAACGCTACCATACACTAGTTGAGTTTTAGCCTAGGGTACAGCATTGCACAGCCTAGGCACACTTTCACAGGGTCTCCCAAGATGCCATCGCATTTTGAGAGACCCGAACCTGGAACCGAACCATTACAGTTACAAAGAAAAGTGTAAAAAAAAAAACAGATATATATATAAAAAAAAAATAGTTGTCGTTTTATTGTTCTCTCGCGCTCTCTCTCTCTCTCTCTCTCTCTCTCTCTCTCTATTCTCTCTCTCTATTCTTTCTCTCTCTCTTCGTTCTCACTCTTTGTTCTCTCTCTCTCTCTCTCTTTGCTCTCTCTCTCTCTCTCTCTCTTTTTCTCTCTCTCTCTCTCTCTCTCTCTCTCTCTCTCTCTCTCTCTCTCTTTGTTCTCTCTCTCTCTCTTTGTTCTCTCTCTCTCTCTTTGTTCTCTCTCTCTCTCTCTCTCTCTCTCTCTCTCTCTCGTTGTTCTCTCTCTCTCTCTCTCTCTCTCTCTTCGGTCTCTCTCTCTCTCTCTCTCTCTCTCTCTCTCCTCGTTTTCTCTCTCTCTCTCTCTCTCTCTCTCTCTCTCTCTTCGGTCTCTCTCTCTCTCTTCGCTCTATTCTTTCGCTCTATTCTCTCTCTCTCTCGCTCTATTCTCTCTCTCAAATTCAAATAAGCTTTATTGGCAGGACCAAATACATGTTAGCATTGCCAAGCAGTTGAGTTTGTATAGGAAAAAAGGGGGAAGGGTAATGGGTAATATAACAGGGAATGGACAATGGTCTCTGTAAAGGATGTTTAAGTCCTCAGACTTTCATGTCCCTCTCAGTCGGTGACATGCTGTCACATACTGGGCTATCTTCACCATTGGCTTCTCTTCTCCCAGTAGAAATTGGAGTTTCCTCTTCTCTTCTATAGAAGTGAAGTCCGGTATGAGAGTTGAGAGTCTCTGAAAGTGAGTGTCCCTCACTGATGAGTACTTGGGGCAATGTAGCAGGAAGTGACTAAAGAAAAAGGGTTGGGACTTTAAATGAGGCCTAAGACAATGACGTCAAAATAGCCTCCATCCCTATCGGCACGATGAATAGAAAGGAGTTGGGACTTTGGCGAAGCATGCGATTTGGAAGCAAAACAAGAGCAATGGAAATCAAATATGGATTTATTAGCTGTATACTAGGTACATTGCATAGGGCGCAGGGATGCACATTCTATAGTCCATAATCCATCATAAATCATATATAAAAATATTGCACATCAAAAACATCAAACCCATAGTTCATACATCAAAGAAATAGAATTCATATACAAGTATATTGCACATATTCAAGATCAATAGAATTAATTAGGTAAAATCATCACAGAGTATAGTAAAACTGCATAACTGGATGTAATTTGTAACATCTAGAGCTCTACGCGTTTCGTGGCTGTCTTGCCACTCATCAGGAGCTGATATATGATGGATATCTATGGGGCGAGAGATGGTGTGCCAAAAAGTTAGTCAAATTAGTATGTTGAGGGAAAAGAAAAAAAGAAGAAATGCATCAAGACCGGACGCCCATACTCACGGGTCAAGTAATGATAGGAGGCGCAGCAATGGACACTGGGGTAGTCGGGAACATCATCTGGTACGGGAGCTGAGGCAGGCAGAGCATGCGGTACTGCAGTGAGGCATTGTGCCATAAATGTGAGCCAAAAAATATCCTCACTCTAGGATAAATAATTGCATATGTGACTGTCAACTTGAGACGTCTGGAATGACTGTGAATACAATGTGAATAGAATGGGGAAATTACTGAGGGGTGTGACTATTTGGGAAATGTAGTTTACAATTGACAAAATCAATTAAAAGTATTGTGCCACAGATAAAGTGATGTATGATGGTGGGACCAAGTTAAGAGCAATGGAGATGCTCCAACAACGGTAGACACCATCGTGTATGAATGAAACGAAAACAAAAACAAAAACAGATGGGTGAAAAACAGAAAAAAAAAAAAAAAAAAAAAAAATGTGCAGTGAAACAATACCTTGATGTGTTGAACAATATGTTCATTTCATCTGAGTGCGCTGTGCTATCAGGGGTGGCAGTCGCCGTGCTGATAGTGCCTGTTGACCTAGTGCCGAAAGTTGTGTGTGCTTCACTGCAGCCGCATGATGCCGCCAACGTCACGCTGGCAGCTAAATAGGAGGGGGTGGCATCAGCGCCCGGGGGACAACCCCCCGGCGCGCGGCGCCAAACACTCACTCCCTCCCAGCATTGCGCCAGATGGATTCACGGCGCCCGCGTGATGACGTCAGACGGCGTCAGTCACGTTACGTCGGGTGCGTGACGTCGATACACAGCGGGGAAGCCGCCCCGTCCTCCAACAAGGAGGAGGAGCGAAAGCCTAGGTGCGCATCGCAGCTCCCATAGTCAGAAGGGGCCCCAACCACAGAACCAAAGCCACAAATACTGCGCCCCATACCACAGGGGACCCCATGGATAGGGAACTTAATCCCGACCTTAACCTGTAGGTTAAGGTCGGGATTAAGTTCCCTATCATGATAATGTTTGTGAAATTCTTTATTTTATTTCATTTACACATTTTTATTAGATCCATGGGGTCCCCTGTGGTATGGGGCGCAGTATTTGTGGCTTTGGTTCTGTGGTTGGGGCCCCTTCTGACTATGGGAGCTGCGATGCGCACCTAGGCTTTCGCTCCTCCTCCTTGTTGGAGGACGGGGCGGCTTCCCCGCTGTGTATCGACGTCACGCACCCGACGTAACGTGACTGACGCCGTCTGACGTCATCACGCGGGCGCCGTGAATCCATCTGGCGCAATGCTGGGAGGGAGTGAGTGTTTGGCGCCGCGCGCCGGGGGGTTGTCCCCCGGGCGCTGATGCCACCCCCTCCTATTTAGCTGCCAGCGTGACGTTGGCGGCATCATGCGGCTGCAGTGAAGCACACACAACTTTCGGCACTAGGTCAACAGGCACTATCAGCACGGCGACTGCCACCCCTGATAGCACAGCGCACTCAGATGAAATGAACATATTGTTCAACACATCAAGGTATTGTTTCACTGCACATTTTTTTTTTTTTTTTTTTTTTTTTCTGTTTTTCACCCATCTGTTTTTGTTTTTGTTTTCGTTTCATTCATACACGATGGTGTCTACCGTTGTTGGAGCATCTCCATTGCTCTTAACTTGGTCCCACCATCATACATCACTTTATCTGTGGCACAATACTTTTAATTGATTTTGTCAATTGTAAACTACATTTCCCAAATAGTCACACCCCTCAGTAATTTCCCCATTCTATTCACATTGTATTCACAGTCATTCCAGACGTCTCAAGTTGACAGTCACATATGCAATTATTTATCCTAGAGTGAGGATATTTTTTGGCTCACATTTATGGCACAATGCCTCACTGCAGTACCGCATGCTCTGCCTGCCTCAGCTCCCGTACCAGATGATGTTCCCGACTACCCCAGTGTCCATTGCTGCGCCTCCTATCATTACTTGACCCGTGAGTATGGGCGTCCGGTCTTGATGCATTTCTTCTTTTTTTCTTTTCCCTCAACATACTAATTTGACTAACTTTTTGGCACACCATCTCTCGCCCCATAGATATCCATCATATATCAGCTCCTGATGAGTGGCAAGACAGCCACGAAACGCGTAGAGCTCTAGATGTTACAAATTACATCCAGTTATGCAGTTTTACTATACTCTGTGATGATTTTACCTAATTAATTCTATTGATCTTGAATATGTGCAATATACTTGTATATGAATTCTATTTCTTTGATGTATGAACTATGGGTTTGATGTTTTTGATGTGCAATATTTTTATATATGATTTATGATGGATTATGGACTATAGAATGTGCATCCCTGCGCCCTATGCAATGTACCTAGTATACAGCTAATAAATCCATATTTGATTTCCATTGCTCTTGTTTTGCTTCCAAATCGCATGCTTCGCCAAAGTCCCAACTCCTTTCTATTCATGTAGCAGGAAGTGGTCCTCATCCTCCAGGACCCCCTGGTCACATTGCTGGCACAGTCTACTCTCCCTGGGCTTGTAGGTCTGTCTGTGCCGTTGTAATTCGATTTCCAGGCTGTGGGCGCTCAGTCTGTACTGGCTCAGGGTCTGTCTGTCTTTGGGGTCTTGTAGCACCTCCAGGTACAGGGCCAGTTTGTAGTCTCTCTGCAATGACTGGTAAACAGTTATTTTTTTGGAGTTTGTTATTTTGTTTCTCCATTCTCCAACGTATTTTTCTTTGGAGTCATTCGTTATGTTTTTTTATTTGAGATTTTGTCAGGCCACATTGTTGAGAGTTTGGGATAGACAAGGTGATGAGTTGTTGCAGGCCACATGGTTTGGACTGGTCCTTACTGTTCAGTAGGGCTTTATGGTGGTATGAGTTGGGACTGCTGTTTTGTAGGTGGTCCCAGTATGATAGTGCCCTCTTCTGTACTGCAAGAAGTAAGGGAAACCGGCCCAACTCAGACAGGCAAGCACTGTTGGAGGTGCTCCGATGGACTTGGAGGAGGTGTTTGCAGAATTCCATATGGAATATTTCTGTTGGGCTGGGGTCCCATTTGGATTGGTCTGGGTAGGTGACGGGACCCCAAACTTCACTGCCATAAAGAAGAATTGGGGTGATGACGCTATCAAATATTCTGAGCCAGACTCTCTCTGGTGGTTTTAGGTGGTACAGCTGTCTCCTGATGGCATAGTAGGCTCTGCGTGCCTTGTCTTTTAGTGTCTCTATGGCTGGCTTGAAACTTCCTGATTTGTTAATTTCTAGGCCGAGGTATGTGTAGCTGTTAGTTTCATCAACAGTGCAGTTGTTTAATTTAAAGGGAGGGCTCTTTGTTTTGTATTTTTGTTTTGCTTGAGTTGATCGGTAGTGCCCATGTGGCACTGTATTTCTCCAGCACTTCCAGGCTGTCTTGTAGGCCTTTCTCTGTTGGTGACAGAAGTAGGAGGTCATCCGCATACAGCAGGAACTTCACCTCGGTGTGATGTAGTGTCAGTCCTGGTACTGGGGAGGATTCTAGAGCTGCAGCCAGTTCATTGATGTAGATGTTGAAGAGGGTTGGACTTAGGCTGCAGCCCTGTCTTACTCCTCGGGCCTGCCGGAAGTGTTCAGTTCTTTTCCCATTCACCTTTACGCTGCAGCTGTTCTCAGTGTATGAACTCTTTATAACATCATATGTTTTCCCTCCTATTCCACTCTCCAATAGTTTGAGGAACAGGCCTGGGTGCCACACTGAGTCAAATGCCTTCTTAAAGTCCACAAAGCAGGCAAATATCTTTCCCTGTTTTGTATTGTGGACATGGTTCTTGATGAGGCTGTGCAGGGTGTAGATGTGGTCTGTAGTGCGATGGTTTGACATGAACTCTGCCTGACTTCTGCTGAGGACATTGTGTTGTGTCAGGAAGTTGAGGATCCGTTTGTTGAGGATACTGTTGAATAGTTTCCCTAGTGTGCTGCTGACACATATACCTCTGTAGTTGGCTGGATCATACTGGTCTCCACTCTTATGGATGGGTGTTATGAGGCCTTGGTTCCATACTTTAGGGTAGTAACCAGCACTCAGGACCAGATTGAACACTTTGCATATTGCAGCATGTACATCTGGGGAGCCATGTTTAATCATCTCTGGCAGGATTCCATCCATCCCACTGGATTTTTTGGTTTGCAGGTTTTGGATTTTCTCCCTAATTTCTTGTGGTGTAACCAATGTATCTATGGGGTTCTGGAAGTCCTTAATTTTTTCCTCCATATCATTTAGTCTTTTGATGATGTATTTTTGTTCTACAGTTAGAGCCTCCCTTGGAATATCTTTGTAGAGGTTCCTAAAATAGTTGAGCCAGATGTCGCCATTTTGAATGTGGAGGTTGTTTTTCCTGGGTGCTGAGCCAATATTCTTCCATATTTCCCAGAAAGAATTTTCCTGAAGTGCCTCTTCCAGCTGTTGCAGGTTTTTGGAGATGAAGTTTTGCTTTTTCTTTTTAAGGGTTTGTTTGTATTTTTTCTGCAGGGTGCCATGGGCTATTCTTAGGTCAGTGTTGTCAGGTTCTCTGTGTTTGTTATTGGAGACTGTCCGTAAGGTGTTCCTTAATGCTTTGCATTCTTTGTCGAACCATTTATTGGATTGTTTGTTGGATGTTTTCTTGTAGTTGGCTTTTCTCAGCTGGGCTGTTTCTGCGATGGTGTGTAGTATTTTATGGAAGTCCTTTGCTGCTTGGTTCACACCTCGTGGGCTTATCTCATAGGCATTGTTTTGGAAGTTTTCAAGCTGTTTCTTAATGTCAGGTCTGTCAGTTACTTCTCTGTATTTTGTGGTAGACTGTTTGGACCATTTAAATGATGGTGGCAGGTTGCAGAGAGAGGCCTGGTGGAGTTTTGGTGATGGTTTGCTAGAAGATTTAATATATAGCAGTAGTTGGTTGTGGTCTGACAGGTGTGTTTGTGGGGTGCCTGTAAAACCATTGATGAGTGTGGGGTGCATATCTGTGATAGCATAGTCTACCACACTGCTGCCTACATGGGAGCTAAATGTGTACGTTCCTAGAGAGTCTCCATTGGTACGGCCGTTGAGGATGTAGCGGCCCAGACTGCAACACAAATTCAGCAATTTTCTTCCATTTTTGTTGGTTGTACTGTCATAGCTGTTTCTCTGTATAGACTCATGATCGTAATTTGCATGGCCCACTATGTACGTGTTGCCATCAGAGCTTGTATAGTCCTTTTTCCCTTCCTGTCCTAGCATTGAGGTCTCCACAGATGAGCACTTGTCCCAGGGATTGGAAGTGGATAGCCTCATTTTGTAGGACCTCGTAGGTGTCTGGTCTGAAATATGGGGACTCTGCTGGGGCAATGTATGCTGCACACAGGTAGATGTCTGACTGAGAGGTAAGGATGGAGCTGCTTATTCTTAGCCAGATGTGGCTCTCACCTTTTTTAATTGCACTGATGTTTCCATGCAGCTCCTCCTTATACCAGACAAGTATTCCTCCTGAACACCGACCCTGTTTGATGTTCTTATCTTTCTGTGCGGGGACAGAGAATTCCCTATAGACAGTAGGTACTGATGGTTCATCCTGTGCCCGGGTCCATGTTTCCAGGAGGATTTGTATGTCCGTCTCACATAGTCTTTGCTTGAAATCTGGATCATTTACTTTGGATCCAAAGGCTGACGCATTCAGACCCTGAATGTTCCAGCTACTGATTACTAGTGATGTCATTTTTTGATTGTATATTTATATACCTTGTAATGGGTAAATTTCCTGGGACAAATCTGGTTATGGGTGGTTGTCGTTGTCTTTTTTGCTTTTTTAGCTGTCGCATAGTTTATTGCATAATGTGCTCAGGAAGGTTCTTATCTCCTCCTTTTCTCTGCTCTGTAGTGATCTTGACATCCATCTTGGGGCGGGTGGTTTACTCCAATCTTGCCATCTTCGTGGCCCTGTTTTTTGGCTGAGTGTATTGTTGTTGTGTTGTATTAGTGGCGAGGTTTGGGGTCTTGCAGTTTTAATTGTGTCTATCTGAGAAAGGGTTGTGCCATGTTCAGGGTTGTGAGTTCTCTCGAGAACAATGTCTTTGAATTCTCTTGCCAGGTGACTGACCCCTTGTTTGTTCAGATGTTTGTTGTCATAGAGGTGTTGGGGCATTATACAATGGTGTTGTGCCAGCTGAATGGAAGGCTTTGACCTGGTTTTGTCTGCCAGCTCTGTGTTGATTTGTTC
>CM053031.1:189556103-189568603 GCA_028564925.1 Lithobates sylvaticus | reverse complement strand
TCTCTATCTCTCTCTCTCTACTTTCTCTCTCTCTCTCTCTCTCTCTCTCTCTCTCTCTATTCTCTCTCTCTCTCTCTTCCCTCTTCTCTCTCTCTCTCTCTCTTCTCTCTATTCTCTCTCTCTCTGACCTCTATCTCTCTCTCTATTCTCTCCCTCTATTCTCTCTCTCTTCTCGCTCTCTATTCTCTCTCTCTCTCTATTCTCGTTCTCTCTCTCTCTCTATTCGCTCTCTCTCTATTCTCTCTCTCTCTCTCTCTCTATCTCTCTCGCTCTCTCTCTATTCTCTCGCTCTCTCTCTATTCTCTCGCTCTCTCTCTATTCTCTCGCTCTCTCTCTATTCTCTCTCTCTCTCTATTCTCGCTCTCTCTCTATTCATCCTCTCTCTATTCATCCTCTCTCTATTCTTTCTCTCTCTCTATTCTTTCTCTCTCTCTATCTCCTCTCTCTCTATATATCTCTCTCTCTATATCTATTCTCTCTCTCTATTCTCTCTACTCTCTCTCTCTATTCTCTTTCTCTATTCTCTCGCTCTCTCTCTATTCTCTCGCTCTCTCTCTATTCTCTCGCTCTCTCTCTATTCGCTCTCTCTATTCTCTCTCTCTCTTCTCTATCTCTCTCTTTTCTCTCTCTCTCTATTCCCTCTCTCTATTCTTCTCTCTTATCGCTCTCTTCTCTCTTTCTCTATTCTCTCTCTCTCATATATATATCTTCTCTCTCTCTATTCTATATTCTCTCTCTCTCTATTCATTCTCTCTCTCTATTCTCTCATCTCACTCTTTCTTCTCTCTCTCTATCTCTCTCTCTCTATTCTCCCTCTCTCTATCTCTCTCTCTATTCTCCCTCTCTCTCTATTCTCCCTCTCTCTCTATCTCTCCCTCTCTCTCTCTAATCCCTCTCTCTCTATTCTCCCTCTCTCTCTATTCTCCCTCTCTCTATCTCTCTCTACTCCCCCTCTCTCTACTCTCTCTATTCTCTCTCTCTATTCATTCTCTCTATTCTCTCTCTTTCTCGCTCTCTCTATATTCTTTCTCTCTCTCTATTCTTTCTCTCTCTCTCCCTCCTCTCCCTCTCTATATTCTCTCTCTCTATATTATATTCTCTCTCTCTATATATATTCTCTCTCCCTCTATGCTCTTTACCCTCTCTTCTCTCTCTCTATTCTCTCTCTATTATCCCTCTCTCTACTCTCTCTCCCTCTCTATTCTCTCCCTCTCTATTCTCTATCCCTCCCTATTCTCAATCCCTCCCTCTCTCTATTCTTTCTCCCTCCCTCTCTCTCTATTCTCTCTCCCTCCCTCTCTCTATTCTCTCTCTCTCCCTCCCTCTCTCTATTCTCTCTCTTATCTCTCTATTCTCTCTCTCGCTCTATTCTCGCTCTCTCTCTCTATTCTCTCTCTCTCTCTCCTATTCTCTCTCTCTCGCTTCCCCCCTCTCTCTCTACTCCTCTCTCTCTCTTCTCTTTCTCCTTTCTATTCTCTATTCTCTCTTCTCTCTCTATTCTCCTCCTTTTCTCTCCTCTATTCTCTCTCTCTATTCGCTCTCTCTTCTCTCTCTCTTCTCTATTCTCCTCCTTTTCTCTCTCTCTCTATTCTATCTCTCTCACTTCTCTCTCTCTCTCTCTCTCTCTCTCTCTCTCTCTCTCTCTCTCTCTCTCTCCCTCTCGCTCTCTCTATTCTCTTTCTCTATTCTCTTTCTATATTCTCTCTATTCTCTCTCTCTTCTCAAATTCAAATTAGCTTTATTGGCAGGACCAAATACATGTTAGCACATTGCCAAAGCAGTTGAGTTTGTATAAGAAAAAAGGGGGAAGGGTAATGGGTAATATAACAGGGAATGGACATAAGTCTCTGTAAAGGATTTTTAAGTCCTCAGACTTTCATGTCCCTCTCAGTCGGTGACATGCTGTCACATACTGGGCAGCTATCTTTACCATTGGCTTCTCTTCTCCCAGTAGAAATTGGAGTTTCCTCTTCTCTTCTATAGAAGTGAAGTCCGGTATGAGAGTTAAGAGTCTCTGAAAGTGAGTGTCCCTCACTGATGAGTACTTGGGGCAATGTAGCAGGAAGTGTTCCTCATCCTCCAGGACCCCCTGGTCACATTGTTGGCACAGTCTACTCTCCCTGGGCTTGTAGGTCTGTCTGTGCCATCCTAATTCGATTTCCAGGCTGTGGGCGCTCAGTCTGTACTGGCTCAGGGTCTGTCTGTCTTTGGGGTCTTGTAGCACCTCCAGGTATGGGGCCAGTTTGTAGTCTCTCTGCAATGACTGGTAAACAGTTAGTTTTTTGGAGTTTGTTATTTCGTTTCTCCATTCTCCAACATATTTTTCTTTGGAGTCATTCGTTATGTTTTTTATTTGAGATTTTGTCAGGTCACATTGTTGAGAGTTTGGGATAGACAAGGTGATGAGTTGTTGCAGGCCACATGGTTTGGACTGGTCCTTACTGTTTAGTAAGGCTTTATGGTGGTATGAGTTGGGACTGCTGTTTTGTAGGTGGTCCCAGTATGATAGCGCCCTTTTCTGTACTGCACGAAGTAGGGGAAACCTGCCCAACTCAGACAGGCAAGCACTGTTGGAGGTGCTCCTATGGACTTGGAGGAGGTGTTTGCAGAATTCCATATGGAATATTTCTGTTGGGCTGGGGTCCCATTTGGATTGGTCTGGGTAGGTGACGGGACCCCAAACTTCACTGCCATAAAGAAGAATTGGGGTGATGACGCTATCAAATATTCTGAGCCAGACTCTCACTGGTGGTTTTAGGTGGTACAGCTGTCTCCTGATGGCATAGTAGGCTCTGCGTGCCTTGTCTTTTAGTGCCTCTATGGCTGGCTTGAAACTTCCTGATTTGTTCATATCTAGGCCGAGGTATGTGTAGCTGTTAGTTTCATCAACAGTGCAGTTGTTTAATTTAAAGGGAGGGCTCTTTGTTTGTTTTGTATTTTTCTTTTGGAACACCATGATTTTTGTTTTGCTTGAGTTGATCGGTAGTGCCCATGTGGCACTGTATTTCTCCAGCACTTCCAGGCTGTCTTGTAGGCCTTTCTCTGTTGGTGACAGAAGTAGGAGGTCATCCGCATACAGCAGGAACTTCACCTCGGTGTGATGTAGTGTCAGTCCTGGTACTGGGGAGGATTCTAGAGCTGCAGCCAGTTCATTGATGTAGATGTTGAAGAGGGTTGGACTTAGGCTGCAGCCCTGTCTGACGCCTCGGGCCTGCCGGAAGTGTTCAGTTCTTTTCCCATTCACCTTTACGCTGCAGCTGTTCTCAGTGTATGAACTCTTTATAACATCATATGTTTTCCCTCCTATTCCACTCTCCAGTAGTTTGAGGAACAGGCCTGGGTGCCACACTGAGTCAAATGCCTTCTTAAAGTCCACAAAGCAGGCAAATATCTTTCCCTGTTTTGTATTGTGGACATGGTTCTTGATGAGGCTGTGCAGGGTGTAGATGTGGTCTGTAGTGCGATGGTTTGACATGAACCCTGCCTGACTTCTGCTGAGGACATTGTGTTGTGTCAGGAAGTTGAGGATCCGTTTGTTGAGGATACTGTTGAATAGTTTCCCTAGTGTGCTGCTGACACATATACCTCTGTAGTTGGCTGGATCATACTGGTCTCCACTCTTATGGATGGGTGTTATGAGGCCTTGGTTCCATACTTTAGGGTAGTAACCAGCACTCAGGACCAGATTGAACACTTTGCATATTGCAGCATGTACATCTGGGGAGCCATGTTTAATCATCTCTGGCAGGATTCCATCCATCCCACTGGATTTTTTGGTTTGCAGGTTTTGGATTTTCTCCCTAATTTCTTGTGGTGTAACCAATGTATCTATGGGGTTCTGGAAGTCCTTAATTTTTTCCTCCATATCATTTAGTCTTTTGATGATGTCTTTTTGTTCTACAGTTAGAGCCTCCCTTGGAATATCTTTGTAGAGGTTCCTAAAATAGTTGAGCCAGATGTCGCCATTTTGAATGTGAAGGTTGTTTTTCATGGATGCTGAGCCAATATTCTTCCATATTTCCCAGAAAGAATTTTCCTGAAGTGCCTCTTCCAGCTGTTGCAGGTTTTTGGAGATGAAGTTTTGCTTTTTCTTTTTAAGGGTTTGTTTGTATTTTTTCTGCAGGGTGCCATGGGCTATTCTTAGGTCAGTGTTGTCAGGGTCTCTGTGTTTTTTATTGGAGACTGTCCGTAAGGTGTTCCTTAATGCTTTGCATTCTTTGTTGAACCATTTATTGGATTGTTTGTTGGATGTTTTCTTGTAGTTGGCTTTTCTCAGCTGGGCTGTTTCTGCGATGGTGTGTAGTATTTTATGGAAGTCCTTTGCTGCTTGGTTCACACCTCGTGGGCTTATCTCATAGGCATTGTTTTGGAAGTTTTCAAGCTGTTTCTTAATGTCAGGTCTGTCAGTTACTTCTCTGTATTTTGTGGTAGACTGTTTGGACCATTTAAATGATGGTGGCAGGTTGCAGAGAGAGGCCTGGTGGAGTTTTGGTGATGGTTTGCTAGAAGATTTAATATATAGCAGTAGTTGGTTGTGGTCTGACAGGTGTGTTTGTGGGGTGACTGTAAAACCATTGATGAGTGTGGGGTGCATATCTGTGATAGCATAGTCTACCACACTGCTGCCTACATGGGAGCTAAATGTGTACGTTCCTAGAGAGTCTCCATTGGTACGGCCGTTGAGGATGTAGAGGCCCAGACTGCGACACAAATTCAGCAATTTTCTTCCATTTTTGTTGGTTGTACTGTCATAGCTGTTTCTCTGTATAGACTCATGATCGTAATTTGCATGGCCCACTATGTACGTGTTGCCATCAGAGCTTGTATAGTCCTTTTTCCCTTCCTGTCCTAGCATTGAGGTCTCCACAGATGAGCACTTGTCCCAGGGATTGGAAGTGGATAGCCTCATTTTGTAGGACCTCGTAGGTGTCTGGTCTGAAATATGGGGACTCTGCTGGGGCAATGTATGCTGCACACAGGTAGATATCTGACTGAGAGGTAAGGATGGAGCTGCTTATTCTTAGCCAGATGTGGCTCTCACCTTTTTTAATTGCACTGATGTTTCCATGCAGCTCCTCCTTATACCAGACAAGTATTCCTCCTGAACACCGACCTTGTTTGATGTTCTTATCTTTCTGTGCGGGGACAGAGAATTCCCTATAGCCAGTAGGTACTGATGGTTCATCCTGTGCCCGGGTCCATGTTTCCAGGAGGATTTGTATGTCCGTCTCACATAGTCTTTGCTTGAAATCTGGATCATTTACTTTGGATCCAAAGGCTGACACATTCAGACCCTGAATGTTCCAGCTACTGATTACTAGTGATGTCATTTTTTGTTTGTATATTTATATACCTTGTAATGGGTAAAGTTCCTGGGACAAATCTGGTTATGGGTGGTTGTCGTTGTCTTTTTTGCTTTTTTAGCTGTCGCATAGTTTATTTCATAATGTGCTCAGGAGGGTTCTTATCTTCTCATTTTCTCTGCTCTGTAGTGATCTTGACATCCATCTTGGGGCGGGTGGTTTACTCCAATCTTGCCATCTTCGTGGCCCTGTTTTTTGGCTGAGTGTATTGTTGTTGTGTTGTATTAGTGGCGAGGTTTGGGGTCTTGCAGTTTTAATTGTGTCTATCTGAGAAAGGGTTGTGCCATGTTCAGGGTTGTGAGTTCTCTCGAGAACAATGTCTTTGAATTCTCTTGCCAGGTGACTGACCCCTTGTTTGTTCAGATGTTTGTTGTCATAGAGGTGTTGGGGCATTATACAATGGTGTTGTGCCAGCTGAATGGAAGGCTTTGACCTGGTTTTGTCTGCCAGCTCTGTGTTGATTTGTTCGATTATTTTGTTTGGTATGTCCCTCCTTGGAAGAATGGAGGACAGAATTACTTTGGACTGTGGGAATTTTTGCTGTGCAGTCTCTGTTAGTTGCAGTAATTTGTCCACGGTAGCATCCTGTTGTTCCTGAATGTTGTTTGTGCCTGTGTGTATGATGATATGTTTGGGGTTAGTGAAATATGGATCGTTGATGACTCCTGTTGCCTGTTCAATTGTGGAACAGTGAATTTTAGAGACTCTTGTTCCTGGGAAGAGCCGTTTAGTGTTAAGGTATTTCCCATTTGAGTGTATTATTAAAACAATTTCAGGAGTTTGTTGCCTGTTCTTGTGTTTTGATAATGCTATGTTTGGGGTTTCTGGACTACTGGAGTTGTCTTCGTTGTTGCTGGGCTTTGTAATGTTAATTTAAGGAAATTGATGAGTCTCACTAGTCTGTTGTTTGTTGATGGGCACTCTGTCTGTACAGACCTTCCCTTTTAATTCTGTGTCCTGATTGTGGAGTATCATTTGTGATTTTAGTAGATTTATTTCTTCCCTCATTTGAGCGTTTTCTTGTTGTAGCTGTTACATTGTAGATCGAATTTCTAATAGGACAGACTTGTGTTCTGACTTGAGCTGGTCATTTACATGTTTGTCACCTAACTGTCTTTGAAGCTCTCTCGCTCTATTCTCTCTCTATTCTTTCGCTCTATTCTCTCTCTCTCTTCTTTCGCTCTATTCTCTCTCTCTCGCTCTCTATTCTTTCGCTCTCTATTCTTTCGCTCTATTCTCTCTCTCTCTCTCTCTCTATTCTCTCTTCTTTCTCTCTCTAGTCTCTCTCCCTCTTCTCTCTCTCTCTCTATTCTCTCTCTCTCTTCTCTCTATTCTCTCTCTCTATTCTCTCTCCTCTCTCTCTTCTTTCTCTCTCTAGTCTCTCTCCCTCTTCTCTCTCTCTCTCTCTCTTCTCTTTCTCTCTCTCTTCTCTATTCTCTCTCTCTCTATTCTCTCTCTCTATCTCTCTCTCTCTCTATCCTCTCTCTCTATTCTTTCTTCTCTCTCTCGCTCTCTCTCTATTCTCTCTCTCTCGCTCCCTCTCTATTCTCTCTCTCTCTCTCGACTCTCTCTCTCTATTCTCTCTCTCGACTCTCTCTCTCTCTCTCTCTCTCTCTCTCGATTCTCCCTCTCTCTATTCTCTCTCTCTTTCTATTCTCTCTCTATACTCCCTCTCTCTATTCTCTCTCTTTCTATTCTCTCTCTATATTCTCTCCCTCCTCTCTCTCTTTTCTCTCTCTCTCTCCCCTCTCTCTCTCTCTCTCCTCTCTCTATTCTCTCTCTCTCCCTCCTCTCTCTCTCCCTCCTCTCTCTCTCTCTCTATTCTCTCTATACTTTCTCTCTCTCTCTATTCTCTCTCTCTCTGATGATATGTTTGGGGTTAGTGAAATATGGATCGTTGATGACTCCTGTTGCCTGTTCAATTGTGGAACAGTGAATTTTAGAGACTCTTGTTCCTGGGAAGAGCTGTTTAGTGTTAAGGTATTTCCCATTTGAGTCTATTATTAAAACAATTTCAGGAGTTTGTTGCCTGTTCTTGTGGTTTGATAATGCTATGTTTGGGGTTTCTGGACTACTGGGGTTGTCTTCGTTGTTGCTGGGCTTTGTAATGTTAATTTTAGGAAATTGATGAGTCTCACTAGTCTGGAAGAATACAAACAACATTGGGTGGACCGTGCTTGGTCCACTCAAATCGGAGTTTGTAGCAGCGCTATTTAGGATTTTTCAAGTGAATGAAAAAACATTAATATATACACTCAAAATAGATGACCATATATCACAAAGGATTGTGTACATATAAAAAAATGAATCTTATATGTATATATAATAAAAATATAAATATGGATCAAGTGAGAGTGATAAAAATTCTAATAAGTGCATAAAAAAATCAAAGTGAATCAAAGTGAACCATACATATGGTGAAAAAGATAATAAATAAATAAATGAATAAATAGATAATAAATAAATAAATGAATAAATATAAACTCTGTGTCTCCAGTCCACATAAAACAATGCTTGTCAGTCTGATCAAGCCAATCTGCAGAAATCCACCAAGTGACAGTTGGTATAAACAAACAGTTCAGAATTTGGATATTTGAGTGATCCGACCACCATGCGCTTTCACCTTGTGCAAGAATCGTCCCCTTATGGGGCTGCACTCACCAGAAAACTGCTTTAAATGTGCCTGTAGTTTATCCAATAAGGGCCTTCTCCTCCAACATCAGACCATCCACCAGCGCGGTAATAAGACCAGATCCTCTATCCAGCATCACCTGATCAATACTCCACCAGCGCGGTCACATAGTATATGAGAAAACAAATGGAGGGCCACATAGTGTAATACTGCTTAAAAAATAATTTTATTGAAACACTTCCCCTTTAAAAAACGATCCCCCCTAGTAGTAACTGCGTACCACACAATGATAATTCATAAGCCTTTGGATGAATGTAGAGATCTACTATGCCTGGATTCCATCCACAGGATGTGGAAAAACGAGTTCCGCTGTGTGTATAAGCGGCGTCTCTCCTTCCTGGTGTTCATGGAACGCACAGTGGACCGCAAGCGTAGTGACGTCACTTCCTTCTGACCTACCCCCTGACGCGTTTCGTCATTTCCGACTTCTTCTCGAGGGCGTAGGTCATCAGGGAGGAAGTGACATATATATACACTGACTGATGGGCCAGCCGTCCAATGAGGAGGCTGGAATGCTCGCACACTGGACGGAGGCGCCGTAGACCGGGCACACAAACACTGGAGGCCTGATAGAGACATCTAGCAAAATAGCTCCGGTGTCAGCGTATTTACAGCGATGGGGAACATTATCATAAACATTTGTCATAGCATATTCAGGCATCACAATGTCCAAATGATGTGAAATGTTTTTTTTGTAAAAAAGATGTACACATATCCTATACCATATATTCTTCATATGCCATTTCTTTTCTGTGAGCTGTCATTATTAATAAACCTATTAACCTCGATGTGTATCCATGGCTTTGATGTTCAGGTTCACGTTCCTTCAATATATAATATTGCTGTATTGGAAATATGGGCTGTCATTGTTAATTGCAAGTCAGATACATCCCAATGGGTTCTCCCCCGCATTCTGCGGGTCAGATTATGCATCACCATTTATCCATCCGCACATTCAGCGGACATGAGCCATATATTATATAAGGTTATGAACACAGATACCGCATACAAGAGGTTAATAGGTTTATTAATAATGACAGCTCACAGAAAAGAAATGGCATATGAAGAATATATGGTATAGGATATGTGTACATCTTTTTTACAAAAAAAACATTTCACATCATTTGGACATTGTGATGCCTGAATATGCTATGACAAATGTTTATGATAATGTTCCCCATCGCTGTAAATACGCTGACACCGGAGCTATTTTGCTAGATGTCTCTATCAGGCCTCCAGTGTTTGTGTGCCCGGTCTACGGTGCCTCCGTCCAGTGTGCGAGCATTCCAGCCTCCTCATTGGACGGCTGGCCCATCAGTCAGTGTATATATATGTCCCTTCCTCCCTGATGACCTACGCCCTCGAGAAGAAGTCGGAAATGACGAAACGCGTCAGGGGGTAGGTCAGAAGGAAGTGACGTCACTACGCTTGCGGTCCACTGTGCGTTCCATGAACACCAGGAAGGAGAGACGCCGCTTATACACACAGCGGAACTCGTTTTTCCACATCCTGTGGATGGAATCCAGGCATAGTAGATCTCTACATTTATCCAAAGGCTTATGAATTATCATTGTGTGGTACGCAGTTACTACTAGGGGGGATCGTTTTTTAAAGGGGAAGTGTTTCAATAAAATTATTTTTTAAGCAGTATTACACTATGTGGCCCTCCATTTGTTTTCTCATATACTATGTGACCGCGCTGGTGGAGTATTGATCAGGTGATGCTGGATAGAGGATCTGGTCTTATTACCGCGCTGGTGGATGGTCTGATGTTGGAGGAGAAGGCCCATATTGGTTAAACTACAGGCACATTTAAAGCAGTTTTCTGGTGAGTGCAGCCCCATAAGGGGACGATTCTTGCACAAGGTGAAAGCGCATGGTGGTCGGATCACTCAAATATCCAAATTCTGAACTGTTTGTTTATACCAACTGTCACTTGGTGGATTTCTGCAGATTGGCTTGATCAGACTGACAAGCATTGTTTTATGTGGACTGGAGACACAGAGTTTATATTTATTCATTTATTTATTTATTATCTATTTATTCATTTATTTATTTATTATCTTTTTCACCATATGTATGGTTCACTTTGATTCACTTTGATTTTTTTTATGCACTTATTAGAATTTTTATCACTCTCACTTGATCCATATTTATATTTTTATTATATATACATATAAGATTCATTTTTTTATATGTACACAATCCTTTGTGATATATGGTCATCTATTTTGAGTGTATATATTAATGTTTTTTCATTCACTTGAAAAATCCTAAATAGCGCTGCTACAAACTCCGATTTGAGTGGACCAAGCACGGTCCACCCAATGTTGTTTGTATTCTTCCATATTTCTTTGTTTTTAAGCAGCAGCTGTTAATTATGTATGTATAAGGTCCACTGTACATACACATTACATTGAGATTATTTTTGCACACCACAATCATAATTTCATCACATCTATGCACAAGCATATATATATATTTTCATCTATTTTGATTTTTATATATTAATTTTGCACATATATACATATATATTTATTTATTCACTTTATTTATTTATATATTTAATAAATCTACCTAATACAGGACTGGTACATCAAAAGACCAGCCCAAGCTTGTTAGTAACACATCCCAGGAGCGCAGAGCGGTGTTTTTTTAAGAGGGCGGAATAAAATAAACATCACTATCCAATAGTCTCACTAGTCTGTTTGTTGATGGGTACTCTGTCTGTACAGACCTTCCCTTTTAATTCTGTTTCCTGATTGTGGAGTATCATTTGTGATTTTAGTATGTTTATTTCTTCCCTCATTTGAGCGTTTTCTTGTTATAGCTGTTGCATTGTAGATCGAATTTCTAATAGGACAGACTTGTGTTCTGACTTGAGTGTGTTCAGCTCTTCCCTCAGCTGGTCATTTACATGTTTGTCACCTAACTGTGTCTTTGAAGCTCTCTCGCTCTATTCTCTCTCTATTCTTTCGCTCTATTCTCTCTCTCTCTTCTTTTGCTCTATTCTCTCTCTATTCTTTCGCCCTCTATTCTTTCGCTCTATTCTCTCTCTCTCTCTCTCTCTCTCTCTCTCTCTCCTTTCTCTCTCTAGTATCTCTCCCTCTTCTCTCTCTCTCGCTATCTCTCTATTCTCTCTATTCTCTCCCTCTCGCTATCCTCTCTTCTCTCTCTCCCTATTCTCTCTTCTCCCTATTCTCTCTTCTCCCTATTCTCCCTTCTCCCTATTCTCTCTTCTCTCTCTCTCTCTCTCTCTCTCTCTCTCTCTTTCTCTCTATTCTCTCTCTCTATATATTCTCTCTCTCTCTCTATTCTCTCTCTCTATTCTCTATTCTCTCTCTCTCTATTCTCCCCCCTCTCACTATTCCCCCCCCTCTCTCTCTATTCTCCCTCTCTCTCTATTCTCTCTCTCTCTCTCTCTCTATTCTCTCTCTATTCTCTCTCTCTTCTCTCTCTTCTTTGTCTCTCTAGTCTCTCTCCCTCTTCTTTCTCTCTCTCTATTCTTCTTCTCTCTCCCCCCTCTCTCTCTCTATTCTCTCGCTCTCTCTCTATTCTCTCTCTATTCTCTCTCTATTCTCTCTTCTCCCTATTCTCTCTTCTCTCTCTCTATTATCTCTATCTCTCTATTATCTCTATCTCTCTATTCTCTCTCCTCTCTCTATTCTCTCTCTCTATTCTATTCTATTCTCTCTCTCTTCTTTCTTTCTCTCTCTTCTTTCTTCTCTCTCTCTCTCTTCTCTCTCTCTCTCTCTTCTCTATACTCTCTCTCTCTATTCTCTCCCTCTCTCTATCCTCGCTTCCCTCTCTCTATCCTCGCTTCCCTCTCTCTATCCTCGCTTCCCTCTCTCTATCCTCGCTTCCCTCTCTCTATCCTCTCTTCTCTCTCTCTGTGTACGTTCCTAGAGAGTCTCCCTTGGTACGGCCGTTGAGGATGTAGAGGCCCAGACTACGACACAAATTCAGCAATTTTCTTCCATTTTTGTTGGTTGTACTGTCATAGCTGTTTCTCTGTATAGACTCATGATCAAAATTTGCATGGCCCACTATGTACGTGTTGCCATCAGAGCTTGTATAGTCTTTTTCCCTTCCTGTCCTAGCATTGAGGTCTCCACAGATGAGCACTTGTCCCAGGGATTGGAAGTGGATAGCCTCATTTTGTAGGACCTCGTAGGTGTCTGGTCTGAAATATGGGGACTCTGCTGGGGCAATGTATGCTGCACACAGGTAGATGTCTGACTGAGAGGTAAGGATGGAGCTGCTTATTCTTAGCCAGATGTGGCTCTCACCTTTTTTAATTGCACTGATGTTTCCATGCAGCTCCTCCTTATACCAGACAAGTATTCCTCCTGAACAGCGACCCTGTTTGATGTTCTTATCTTTCTGTGCGGGGACAGAGAATTCCCTATAGCCAGTAGGTACTGATGGTTCATCCTGTGCCCGGG
>CM053031.1:189311103-189541103 GCA_028564925.1 Lithobates sylvaticus | reverse complement strand
ATGGTGCATGTATGCCCATCATTAGAAGTGGGTGGATGAAGGGAGGTATTCTAATGGTGGGCATACCCACCTATCAATCTCTTTTTTTCGTTCAGCCCACAGGCTGCATGAAAAAAAAGATTACAATATATGCCCAACAAGGACCAGCAACGTACTGGTATGTTCCTGGATAGGGATGGGCCCGGTGTTCGATTCGAACCCATGTTCGAAATCGAACATCGAGCGTTCGCCCGCTCGGCGAGCCCAGAACTATTTGGGCCGCTTGCATCAAATTCGTGTGATGCAAGCGGCCCGCAATGCACTGCGCCAGTTGCAGTGCATTGCTGGCTGATGATTGGCCAAGCATGCACTGTGACCCGGATGCTTGGCCAATCAAAGAGCCAGCGGCGAGGAGAGCAATAATTGGCCACAGGCAGGATGCCTGTGGCCAATTATAGCGCAAGGGGTTTAGTACACGCCCCACAGTATTGCATATTGCATATTGTGTTGTGTTGTTGTCAGTGTCAGTGTTATGTGCTGCTGACTGCTGACATTATGTTCTATGATTCTGGGGATTTGTGTGTGCTTGCTGTTAGTACAGCATTGCAGTATCACATCTGTGGGGTGTCTATAGTATGCCTGTGAAGGGGGGCATGTTTCCTGTGCTTAGAACTGTCCCTGCAAAAAGTGTCATTTTTGAAGGAAAAAAAGCTATTTAAAATGACTCGCGGCTAATGTATTGACGGCTCCCGTAACACAGAGAACAGTCATTCATTGAAAGCCATTCATAAAAACAAAGTAATTGATAAAAAAAAAAAAAAAAAGCGTAGGGGTCCCCCCAAATTCAATAACCAGGCCCTTCAGGTCTGCTATGGATATTAAGGGGGACCCCAGCCCAAAAAAAAAATGGCGTGGGGTCCCCCTCAACATCCATACCTAACCCTTGAGGTCTGGGATGGATTTTAAGGGGAACCCCAGCCAAAAAAAATGGCGTGGGGTCCCCCTCAAAATCCATACCAGACCCTTGAGGTCTGGGATGGATTTTAAGGGGAACCCCAGCCAAAAAAAATGGCGTGGAGTCCCCCTCAAAATCCATACCAGACCCTTATCCGAGCCCGCAACCTAGCAGGCCGCAGGAAAAGATGGGGGGACGAGAGCGGCCCCCCTCCCTCCTGAACCGTACCAGGCCACATGCCCTCAACATTGGGAGGATGCTTTGGGGGTCTGAGACCCCCAAAGCACCTTGTCCCCATGTTGATGAGGACAAGGGCCTCGTCCCCACAACCCTGGCCGGTGGTTGTGGGGGTCTGCGGGCGGAATCTGGAAGCCCCCTTTAACAAGGGGACCCCCAGATCCCGCCCCCCCCCCTGTGTAAAATGGTACCATTTCACCAAAAAAAAGTGTCAAAAATTTTAAAAATGACAGGAGACGGTCTTTGACAATTCATTTATTAAAATCTTCTTTCTTCTGGTCTTCCTTTCTTCATCCTTCGGTTTCTTCATCTTCTCCTTCCAGCATCTTCTTCCATCTTCTTCTTCCTCCGATCCGCTTCTTCTTGCGCTGGTCTTCTTGTCCTTCTTGTCCGGCATCTTCTTCCATGGCGTCGGCGTCTCTTCTGGGCCGCTCCGCGCAATGGGAGTCTCCCGCTGTGTGAGGCTTCGCTCCGTCTGACAGGTCTTTTATAACGGAGGGCACCTGGTGACCCCGCCCCCTCTGACGCACGGGGACGTCATGGGGAATTCCCTATGGCTTTCCCCATGACGTCAGAGGGGGGCGGGGTCACCAGGTGCCCTCCATTATAAAAGACCTGTCAGACGGAGCGAAGCCTCACACAGCGGGAGCCTCCCATTGCGAGGAGCGGCCCGACAGAAGAACAGACGCCGACGCCATGGAAGAAGATGCCGGACGAGAAGGACGAGAAGACCAGCGCAAGAAGAAGCGGATCGGAGGAAGAAGATGATGGAAGAAGATGCCGGAAGGAGAAGATGAAGAAACTGAAGGATGAAGAAAGGAAGACCAGAAGAAAGAAGAAAGAAGATTTCAATAAAGGAATTGTCAAAGACCGTCTCCTGTCATTTTTACCATTTTTGACACTTTTTTGGTGAAATGGTAGGGGTACTTTTGTACCCCCTTACCATTTCACACAGGGGGGGGCGGGATCTGGGGGTCCCCTTGTTAAAGGGGGCTTCCAGATTCCGATAAGTCCCCCGCCCGCAGACCCCACAACCACCGGCCAGGGTTGTGGGGACGAGGCCCTTGTCCTCATCAACATGGGGACAAGGTGCTTTGGTGGTCTCAGACCCCCAAAGCATCCTCCCAATGTTGAGGGCATGTGGCCTGGTACGGTTCAGGAGGGAGGGGGGGCCGCTCTCGTCCCTCCTCTTTTCCTGCAACCTGCCAGGTTGAGTGCTCGGATAAGGGTCTGGTATGGATTTTGGGGGGGACCCCACGCCATTTTTTTTGCCTGGGGTTCCCCTTAAAATCCATCCCAGACCTCAAGGGTCTGGTATGGATTTTGAGGGGGAACCCACGTCATTTTTTTTTTTGGCTGGGGTCCCCCTTAATATCCATAGCAGACCTGAAGGGCCTGGTTATTGAATTTGGGGGGACCCCTACGCTGTTTTTTTAAAATTTTTTAAATTTTTTATCAATGACTTTTTTTTTATGAATGACTTTCAATGAATGACTGTTCTCTGTGTTACATCAATACAATAGCCGCGAGTCATTTTAAATAGCTTTTTTTCCTGCAAAAATTACACTTACACTCAGTTCTAAGCACAGGAAACATGCGCCCCTTCACAGGCATACTATAGACACCCCCCAGGTACGAAATTTAAAGGAATATTACACTTTTATTGTTTCAATTTAAGCATTATTAAAATCACTGCTCCTGAAAAAACGGCCGTTTAAAAAAAAAAAAATTGCATTGATACATGTCCCCTGGGGCAGGACCCAGGTCCCCAAACACTTTTTATGACAATAACATGCATATTAGCCTTTAAAATTAGCACTTTTGATTTTGAACGTTCGCATCCATTGTAACTAATAGGGTTCTAAAGCTCGCACGGACTTTAGGTCCGTATGCGGGTTCTGGTGCGAGCCGAACGGGGGGGGGGGGGTGTTCGGCTCATCCCTATTGCTGGACTTTGAGTGGTTATACCAGAATGATGCCTGCGGGTTTAGGTATCATCTTGGTATCATTCTTTTCAGCCAGCGGTCGGCTTTCATGTACAAGCAATCCTAGCGGCTAATTAGCCTCCTAGACTGCTTTTACAAGCAGTGGGAGGGAATGTCCCCCCCTCCCACCGTCCTATATGGTTTTCTCTGGATCTCCTGTCCCAGCAGGGAACCTGAGAATGCAGCCGGTGGTTCCGCCAGCTGATCAGAGACCAGAATGGCTCCAATCATCTCTGACCTATAAAACTGGAAGCTACAAGCTTTTCATGATTTCGCCTGCTATAAACGGCGCCATTGGGAAATTGGGAAAGCATTTTATCACACCGATCTTGGTGTGGTCAGATGCTTTGAGGGCAGAGGAGAGATCTAGGGTCTAATAGACCCCAATTTTTTTTCCAAAAAAGAGTACCTGTCACTACCTATTGCTATCATAGGGGATATTTGCATTCCCTGAGATAACAATAAAAATGATAAAAAATATAAATGAAAGGAACAGTTTAAAAATAAAATAAAGAAGCAAAATAAATAATAATTAAAAAAAAGCACCCCTGTCCCCCCCTGCTCTTGTGCAAAGGTGAACGCAAGCGTCGGTCTGGCGTCATATGTAAATAGCAATTGGACCATGCATGTGAGGTATCACCGTGAAGATCAGATCGAGGGCAGTCATTTTAGCAGTAGACCTCCTCCGTAAATCTAAAGTGGTAACCTGTAAAAGCATTTAAAGGCTTTTAAAAATATATGTAGTTTGTCACCGCTGCACTTTTTTATGTAATTTTAAAGCATGTCGTATTTGGTATCCATGTATCCATCACCAGACAAAAAGACCAATACCAGGAACTAGGAAAATGTCTCATATTGATAAATGACTGGATGACCACTAGCTCCCTCAAACTAAATGGATCGAAAACAGAAGTACTGCTCCTCGACGCAAACCAAAGGAAAAAGACGAAGACCCCATGGACACCACCAACCATCCTTGGACAGACCATCCTCCCAAGCACCAAAGCGAAAAGCCTCAGAGTAATCTTTGATTCAGAGATGACCATGGAGGCACAAATAGGATCGGTAATCAGCGGATCCCATCATCTCCTCCGCATGCTGCGCAGACTTATCCCATTTATCCCGGAAAAGGAAAAAGCGGTAGTAGTAGGAACTATCATCAACTCGCGTCTCGACTACGCAAACTCCCTCTACATAGGATTACCGGATTACCAGATTGCATGACTTCAAGTGGTCCAAAACACAGCAGCAAGACTAGTCACCGGAAAGAAACCTTGGGAATCCATCTCCCCATCCCTAAGGACCCTCCACTGGCTAAAGGTAAAAGATAGGATCACATTCAAGACCCTCTGCCTCACCCACAAATGTACACAAGGTAACGCTCCTCAATACCTTTGTGAAAAAATAGAAAAATACATACCAAATCGCAGCCTTCGATCGACAAACCAAAACTGCCTTCTCTTCCCCAAAGCCCGCTACAAATCGAAGGGAGAACGAAGATTCGCAGTACAGGAACCTCGGCTATGGAATGCTCTACCAAACAACATCCGCTTGGAAGAGAACCATCAGGCCTTCAGGAAAAAACTTGAGACCCACCTCTTCTAAATATTGCATGACAACAAGAGCAGTCAAGCGCCTTGAGGCGATTCAGTTCGCATTTGAAGCGCTATACAAATCATTCATTCGGTCATTCATGTACTCGGCCTAAGGTCATCTTTTTTATTTCATCTAAAATTTGGGCAATATAGTGTGTTTTAGTGCATTAAAATTAAAAAAGTGTTTTTTTTCCCAAAAAAATGCGTTTGAAAAATCGCTGCGCAAATACCGTGTGAAAAAAAATGAAACGCCCACCATTTTAATCTGTAGGGCCTTTGCTTTAAAAAAAATATATAATGTTTGGGGGTTCAAAGTAATTTTCTTCAAATGGTTAGAAGAGTGGGTGATGTGTGACATAAGCTTCTAAATGTTGTGCATAAAATGCCAGGACAGTTCAAAACCCGCCCAAATGACCCCATTTTGGAAAGTAGACACCCCAAGCTATTTGCTGAGAGGCATTTCGAGTCCATGGAATATTTTATATTTTGACACAAGTTGCTGGAAATTTTTTTTTTTTTTTTGCACAAAGTTGTCACTAAATGATATATTGCTTAAACATGCCATGGGCATATGTGAAATTACACCCCAAAATACATTCTGTTGCTTCTCCTGAGTATGGGGACACCACATGTGTGAGACTTTTTGGCAGCCTAGCCACGTACAGGACTCCGAAAACCAAGCACCGCACGGCTTCACAGTTTCGGAGGCCATGGAATGCCCAGATGGCACAAAATCCCCCCCCCCCAAATGACCCCATTTTGGAAAGTAGACACCCCAAGCTATTTGCTGAGAGGTATGGTGAGTATTTTGCAGATCTCGCTTTTTGTCACAAAGTTTTGAAATTTGAAAAAAGAAAAATGTTTTTTCTTTTCTTCATTTTCAAAAACAAATGAGAGCTGCAAAATACTCACCATGCCTCAGCAAATAGCTTGAGGTGTCTACTTTCCAAAATGGGATCATTTTATCATTTGGGGGGGGGGGGGGGGGGGTTGTGCCATCTTTTATGGCCTTCGAAACCTGAAGGTGGTGATTGGTTTTTGGGGCCCCGTACGTGGCTAGGCTCCCAAAAAGTCTCACACATGTGGTATCCCCGTACTCGGTAGAAGCAGCAGAATTTATTTTGCGGTGTAATTCCACATATGCTCATGGCATGTGTGAGCAATATATCATTTAGTGACAACTTTGTGCAAAATATAAAATATTCCATAGACTCAACATGCCTCTTAGCAAATTGCTTGGGGTGTCTACTTTCCAAAATGGGGTAATTTTGCTGGCCATTTTACACACATGTGGTATCCCCATACTCGGAAGAAGCAGCAAAATGTATTTTGGGGTGCTATTCCACATATAACCTTGACATGTGTGAGCAATATATCATTTAGTGACAACTTTTTGTAAAAATACATTTTTTATTGTCATTCAATCACTTGGGACAAAAAAATGATATATTGGCTCAATATGCCTCTTAGCAATTTCCTTAGGGTGTCTACTTTCCAAAATGGGGTCATTTGTTTGTACTGCCCTGCCATTTTAGCACCTCAAGAAATGAGATAGGCAGTCATAAACTAATAGCTGCGTAAATTCCAGAAAATGTACCCTAGTTTGTAGACGCTATAACTTTTGCACAAACCAATAAATATACACTTATTGACATTTTTTTTTTCCCAAGACATGTGGCTGAATACATTTTGGCCTAAATGTATGAGTAAAATTGAGTTTATTGGATTTTTCTTATAACAAACATTAGTAAATAAAATTTTTTCAATTTATATCACAAAAACTAAAAATCTCGGAGGCAATCAAATACCATTAAAATAAAGCTCTATTTGTGGTAAAAAAAGGACGCAAATTTTGTTTGGGTACAACATTGCATGACCACGCAATTACCAGTTAAAATAGCGCAGTGCCAAATTGTAAAAAGTCCTCTGGTCTTTGGGCAGCCAAATGGTCCTGGGCTTAAGTGGTTAAGGTGCTAAATTAGAACAATTTTATTTTATAAAATTTTCATTTTACTCTGGTTACAACAGCGTTCCACACCACTTCCTACGTTGTTTCCAGTCCGCGACACCTACTTCCGGAAGTAAACACTGCGGACCGTAAGGCGTCACAACAAACCGGAAGTAGGACCGGAAACCACAAGCGGACCGGAAACAATGTAGGAAGTGGCGTGGAACGCTGTTGTAACCAGAGTTTGGCACATTTTTTATCCCTTACATGTAAGCAGCCATTTTTAATCTAATAAATATTGTTTTACTTGGTTAATGCACTATTGGAGCCTTACTGGTTTTCATATGGATATCAATATGGTTGGCAAGCTGCTATCTATTTCCCATATCGAATGGATATCGTTGAATGGATTGAAAGAGGGGACAAAGTCATTGTATAACTTCAGGCATTTTATAACTATCGTTAAGGTAAGAGCACTGAGAGAGTGTTGATGGATATATGACCCACTACTAATTAGAGTGAAGTTATAAGAGAATACAGACTTTGGACCTCCTATACAATACTGAATTTCTCCTATTGGAATTAGTGCTGCACCACGCACTTTATATATTGACTTTTAATTCAAATGTTTTTTATTGAAAAGAAAAATTGGTAACAAACAATACATTAACCATCTTGTAGTGCATACATATTAAAGGATTGTACAGACACTCATAATATGCCTCTGTTAACATTGTGAGAAGGCTAGCACTTGGCATCTGTAGCATGTAATCTGGGTATTTCTTTATCTTTTAATAGTTTGGTTACTTTGCTCTTTCCTTTTATACCATAAAAGCATTCCGAACTAGGTAACATCAATATTTAAATACGAAGTATTGTTAAACTGCCTTGTGACATCAGGTAGCTATATACTTTCCAACATTCAAATAATAACGGGGGGGGAAGAGGTGGGAGAAAGAGGGGAGGGAAGAAAGGGGAGGGGGAGAGGGGGTTACAGATAATACAGTACTCCAGTATTTCTTTAGAAATATAATCCTGTGTTAATTGTACAAACTTCATTTATTCACTTTGTACAGTGAGTTCCATGATGACCAGTTAGATACGTATCTGGGACCTAAGCCGTCTCTATAGGCTAGAATCTTTTCGTATTCTGAGATGATATTTACTTTGGTTATTACTTCAGATTTTGACGGAATTTCATTTGATTTCCAGTTGTTGACTATCAAGGACCTAGCGGCAAATATGATTTGCATCACTATTGCTCTTTCAGAGATTGGATATTCTGTTATGTCTATACTTAGTATGGCTTTCTCGGGTGTGGGGTGACTAATGATCCCCGTAATTTGTGCAATAAGTTTAAAAATTTCATTCCAGAAGCTACGGAGGTGGGGACATGACCACAACGTGTGGATCAGTGTACCCACCTGTCCGCATCCCCTCCAGCAGAGATTAGTGTTGTTTCCTGGAAATGTAGCCATTATGTAGGGTGTAAGGTACCATCTTGCTGTAAATTTTGCCACCAGTTCCTCATAGTTTGAGCATCTCGAGAATTTAATGTTACGTGCGGCTGCTAGCCATTGTTGCTCTGTGAAAGTTTTCCCCAAATCGGTTTCCCACTTGCTATAGTGGGTGTAATTGTTAAAGGAGGATTTGTTATATAAGAAGTTATAAATAAGGGATATGCCCTTAGACCTGGTATCTACTGAAGTAAGGTAACTCCAAATCTGTTTCGGAACTGAGGTGTGCGGACTACTAGTTTGTCGGAACCAAGAGGATATCTGGAGATAGGTTAGGAATTCCGAGAAAGGGATATTAAATCTTGACTGGATATCTGCGAAAGCTAGTAAATTGCCCTTCTGTATAATATCCTGCACTGCTTTCGCCCCTCCTTTTTCCCATGTTGCGGTGTTTAGGTTTGGGATTAGCCAGTTTAGGGATTCCATTGGTATGGGGATCTCTACATTTGCTGTTTCTGACTTGTGAGCTGACTTAAGGTATTTCCAGGCTTCTAAAGCGGCCTGGATAGTGGGATGGTGTGTATGTAATCCAGTATTACTATGGTTGCTTGCTATAAGTAGGGACTGTAAGGTTCTAGGGAAGATCCATGCGTATTCTAGTTGATGCCAGGGTTTGGATGCAGATTGGATACTCCAATCTTTAAGTTGATCTACTATTGCCGCTACATAGTAGTCTTTCAGGGAGGGGACTCCCAGTCCCCCTGCTTTCTTATGTTTATGCATCATTTGGAGTGGGAACCTAGTTCTTTTACCTGCCCATATGAAGTTTATCATCTGTCTTTGTAGTGTTTTGAGAAAGGAGTCAGGAATGGATATTGGCAGGGTTCTAAATAGGTAAGTTATTTTTGGCAGTAATAACATTTTGTAGGCCGCTAAACGGCCATGCCATGACATAAAATGATTTTGAATCCTAGTTATATCTTTCTGTAATTTCTGTTCTAATGGGGAATAGTTGGCTTTGAATAGGTTAGAGATAGATGGGGTTAGTTGTATCCCTAGGTAAGGGATGGAGCTAGAGGCCCACGGGTATGGGAGGGCTTTTTGTATGCTAAACTTTAACTTTTTGTCTATCGCTATGCCTAAAATATTAGATTTGTTTTCGTTCACTTTGTAGTACGCAATTTTACTAAATGCGACTAAAGTATTGTGTGCTGCTGTGAGTGAAGAATAAGGGTCAGACAGTGTCAATATGACATCGTCCGCGAATAGTGATATTTTATGCTGTGTTTTATGCGAGAGGATTCCTTGGATTTCTGGGTGCTGTCTAATCTTTTCCGCTAGTGGTTCCATCATCATGGCAAAAATGATGGGCGAAAGGGGGCAACCATTTGTTATATTAAAGTTTTTTGAGAACATCCCCTCTGTGTACACAAAGGCGGATGGAGACGAGTAGAGAGCTAATATGGCTTGTTACAAATTTCTGTAATACTCGGGATAGGTATCCCCAGTGGACCCTATCGAAGGCCTTCTCTGCGTCCAGGGCTAGAAGCAGAGAAGGCCCCCCACTTCTTTCAGCAAGGTGTATCAAGTTTATTAGTCTCCTAGTGGCGTCATTGGCCTGCCTCCCCTTCACGAAGCCCACCTGATCTTGGTGGATTAACTTCGGCAAGATGGAGGCAAGCCTGTTGGCCACCAATTTTGCATATACCTTCACATCAACATTTAATAGTGATATTGGTCTGAAATTTTGCGGGGCTGAGGGATCCTTACCAGGTTAAGGTATGGTAATTATAGTGGCTGTTAGCATTTCCTTTGGGAATGAAGCACTAGACACAGCGGCATCAAAGATCTCTTTCATGTAAGGAGATAGTTCACTACAGAATAACTGGTAATATTCGGACGAGTAACCGTCCGGGCCTGGAGATTTGTTGTGGGGCATACCTTTAATAATTTTACTGATTTCGGTAATAGATGTGGGAGCGTTTAAAACGTTCAATTCTGTATTAGGTACTCTTGGGAGATTGATGGACTCTAGAAAGTCCGAAATTATTTGGTCAGATGGTTGGTGTGTGTCAGGGTCGTTTTTGAGGTTATACAAAGCCTCGTAGTAATCGCTGAAGGCATCAGCAATTTCTTTGGGGTTGTACACTGTTTGTTTTGTTTTGGGGTTATGCATGCTATGAATTTTTTGTTGTTTCTGTTTTTCCTTCAACTGGTTTGCCAGCAGTTTCCCCGCCTTGTTGTTGTAACGGTAGCTGTTTGCCTTCAAAGCACGAAAGCGGTTCTCTTGCTGGGAAACCAGGTGTGTGCACAGTTCCTGTCTAGCGTGAAACAGTGATTCCCTCACCTTTTGCGTAGTGTTTTGTTTGTTCAAAGCTTCTAATTGTTCTATTTTACTTAAGAGATCGTTGAGCCGCTGCCTCCTCTGCCTCTTGGTTTTAGCACTTAATTGAATAAGTAAGCCCCTCATGAAACTTTTATGTGTATTCCAGAGCGTGAAGGGATCAGATACCGAAGGTGAGTTTAGATCAAAAAATTCCTTCATGGCTGTTTTTAGTCTATTTAGATTTTCAGGTTGTGACATTAATGAAACATCATTTCGCCACCTGTTAGCTCTAGTTTCGGCAGGGCGATCCCCCACGCTCATGGAAACGGGTGCGTGGTCAGACCACGTAATTACATGTATGTCAGAACGAGAGATTTTCTGAAGTAAGAATTTGTCTACAAGCATTAAATCTATACGTGAATACGAGTGGTGAACATTAGAAAAAAAAGTAAAGTCCTTTTCCGATGCATGTTGGCACCTCCAAACATCCTGGAGACCAGATGTCAGGATAAATTGCGCTAGGGTAGGTCTGCGAGATTTTTGCTGGGGTTTAAAGGAAATGTCAAGATCCTTATTTGGAATTAAATTGAAGTCTCCGCATTTGAGTAAATAACCTTGTCTGACAGCAGTGATTTTTTTTCCATATTTTCTGTAGAAAGCGGTTCTGTTTGACATTTGGCAGGTATACATTAGCTATTGTGTACTTGGTTTTTGCTATTTCACAGATAAGTATAAGGAACCTTCCAGATGGGTCTGCATAAGATTCTGTTAGTGAGAATTTCGTTGAGTCTTTAATCGCAATGGCAACTCCTGCCTTTTTCTTCGGACCGTTAGCAAAAAAGGTGTGGGGATATTTGCGATTAGTGAATAAGGGGTGATTCCCCGTCATAAAGTGTGTCTCCTGGAAACAAATTATGTCACTCTGAAGCCGTCCGGCCTCTCTCCATGCCATTTGCCTTTTGTGTGGGCTGTTTAGGCCCTTAACATTCAATGAGGCTATTTTAAAAGCCATGCTGTGTTGTGTTTTGCACGTACCTCAGGATGTGGTGAAACAATGCGTATAGGGGGAGGAAGTCCAGTGTGGTGAGGATTCCTGTTCTTAGGCGAGTCTGTACTTCTTTACGTTGCTGTAGAGATTTTCTTTCTCGACCTGGATGTTGCGCAGGTAGTTGTAGTGCTGATCCTGTAACAATAGAGGGTGAAAGGGAGGGTGGGGGAGGAATAGATATGAGGGAGAGAGAAGGGAAATAAAAAAAAATAACCGGGTAAACTGGAGTAAAAATAAGTTAGCGATTCCAGTGGAATCCGTGCTGGTGAAACACCGCTTAATATTTGGGGGTAGAGCGGTCAATCAGGTACAAAAACTGGTGTGGTTCAAGCAAGATTCGTCTTTCCGGACTTTCAGGCGGAAGAGTAGTGCTGCAATTTCGTTATGTCAGCCTGTTTCATTTTCAGAGCTTGTGCGGGTGGAGGGCAAGGAATGTGGTGGGTCTCTTTCGTCAGTTTGGGGTTCCAGAATCTGCCATTCTTTTATGAGGCGGATGCCTTCCTTTACGGTAGTCACAATATGTGGCCTGTCTTCATATGTTATGAGTAATTTAGCCGGGTACAACCATTTGTATGGGATGTGGTGGTTGTATAATGGTTTGGTAATCGTCGCAAGTTGTCTGCGCCTTTGCATAGTGTATGCAGATAAGTCTGCGAAGAATGAGAGGTCCACCAGTTCGTCCGGTAGGTCCTCCTTCCTCCTTGTTACTGCCATAAATCTGTCCTTTATGTGGTAGAAGTGTATTCTGACTATTGTATCTCTTGGCAGGTGGGATGGGATGTTTTTTGGCCTCGGCAGTCTATGAATGCGGTCAATTACCAATTCCTCTAGGGGAACTTCTGTAAGCGCCAATTTCATGAGATTTGTGAAGTACCCCTTTAAATCTGGGGGTTTAACTGTTTCCGGGATTACACGGATTTTAACGTTGTTACGTCTCGATCTGTCCTCTAAATCGGCTAATTTCGCTTTAATAGAGGTAATTTCGTCTTCCCTGTCGTTATGAGCGTCCACCAGGTCATTGAATGTGGCGGTAAAGTCCTCCATTTTGGTTTCAATGTGGGATACTCTGCTTGAAACCGCTGTGACCTCCTTTTTAAACTGCTGTGTGATAGCTAGCATGTCAGCATGCAGGGTTATGCGTAGGGACACTAACATGTCCTTGAGAGTGGTGTCCATAACTGGTTGATTCAGGGTTGGGAACTCGGTTATGGAGTCTTGCAACTTCCTAGTGTCGTCTAGTGAGGAGTCAAGGCCGCTTACCTCCAGCTTCTCCGTGTCCTCCTGTTGTGTCCTTTGCCTGCTTTTCGCTGGACTGGATGAGGCCGACGGTGGAGGTGAGTATGGATGCCACTGTCCCTCTGTATCTTTGTTGTTGTGGCGTGCTTGGTTCGCCGCGCGGTGTGTCTGATTATGAGGGCCGCGTGTGGCGTCGCTCCGGTGGCCGGCGCCATCTTGGGCCTTCTGTCGGCTCGGCTGAGCAAAGAAGTCCGTCATCTTACCCGGCCGGGTAAGATCTTTTCTCTTACGAGATGTCATCTGGGGATGTTCACGCACCCTATGTGGGCAGTTGTAGCCTGAAACGAGGCCTGTAGTCGGTGTAATTCCGCCTTCTAAGTCCGGTGGTTGACGGAGCTGAGCTAGTATGCGACCATCCGCTCTGCTGGCTAGCCACGCCCCCCCTATATATTGACTTTTATTCTATTATTGTTGGATCACATATTTATTCTTTACGCAGAGGATTGAGTGCACTTTGTTGATTGCACTTTATTGGATACATTGGACACTTTTCTACAATTCTAGCACTTTAGGCCATTCATGCACTGTATTCACTAATTTATGCACTTTAGTGGTTACCCAGCTAGTTATTACATTTGAGCACTTTATTATTCATTATTGTATGCACTTTATTGATCACTAAGGGATGCGCTAAGTCACGTATATTTATATGCAATCTTTTGGTATATATAAAGTACATCCATCGGTGAATGGTCCAGAAACTAGAGGGTAAGGTGATGAGCAGAATTAGACACTAAGGCAATAAACAATCGCCATTCAGATTTAAACCAGAACTGGTTAAAAGTAAAATGGCTTTTACCCTGTGCCAGCGATATTTTGCTGTAATCACGGGTTTGACAGTTGATCACCAACTCCACAACAGGAATGGATGAAGATGACGAAAAAGACAAGATTTTCTGGGGAACATAACAAGGTTTGCCATATAATTCAAAGGTATTGGCATCTCTTGGTCACTGACGATGTGATCGCAAAGTATGTCAACCCATATTTTTAGATCACTTATAGGAAGTCTAAATCCTTAAAGGATCAATTGGTTCATAGTCACTTAATGCCCAGACAGGGAGGATCAAGTCGTAGGGGAACTGCTCCATGCAGCAGATGTGAATTCTGCAGATTTCTAATGAATTCTTCTGAATTGGCTCTGCCAAATGGAAGGATCTATAAACCTCACTTTTTTGCGAATTGTCAATCGATTGGTGTGGTTTACTACATGGTATGTGATTGTCAAGCATTCTATGTAGGATAAAACCAAAAGACCATTTTTTCCTTAAGGTCTTTCAGGACAGCACCTGAGAGAGTAACTCCTCCCCTTGCCAACAGGAAACACCTCTTCCACCAAACTTTAAAAGGAGGCTCCTTCCCACATATTGTCAATTTTTGTGTTTCCTCCGGAGGGAACACTTCGTGGGAGATCAAGAGCTCTTAGGTGCTGTCCTGAAAGCCCAGATTTCCTACTCCACCAATGTTTTTTTCTTACCTCAGGAGAGCTGTTCCCCCCATTCCACAGCGATGAGCGATGCTGCTTGCTGGGCTCCTTTTCCCTCTTCATGTGGGCTCAGGGAGAGTCCGGACTGCTGTGGGCTCTGTCCCTATGCGGCGGCAGCGGTCACCGTTTGTTTTTTCCTCGGTCCACTGCTTGTTGCCTGTGACGCCGCCGCCATCTTGGGGATGGCATGCTGTGCTCTAACTGCCGGAAGTGTGGCATCCGGAAGGGGGGCGGGGCACACGGAGCAGGCGTACATTTCCGCCAGAAATCGCAGGGGGAGAAGGGAGGAACGGGGCTGGTGTTTATTAAGTGGTTCCGACGCACTGGCGCCATTGGAGTACGGAACCGGCGTTTTCAGCCACACAGCAACGCAGTGCACCTCGATGGCGGCAGCGAGTGGGACAGGCACAGGCACCAGCAAGGCCCAGGTAAGGGGCAGTTGTACACTGTCCTCCTTTACTGTGGGGTCTCTCTCTCTCTCACCCCCCTCGGTGGCAGGGGCCTGTCTGGGCACATGAGGCAGTTTGCTTTTTTCACTGTGCACCTGTGGTGAGTCTCCTTACAAAAAGGGACAGGTTGTCTCACTGGGGTGGGTTTTTTCCCTGTATTGTCTCACGGCAGGCCAAGAGCTCTGATCCAGTGGCAAAAAGGAAATGCCCCTCCTGTAAAGCAAAATTACCAGAGGGATGGAAGAAGACTTTGTCAATCCTGCATTGATTCGCTAGTGAAAGAAGAAGCTTCCTCTGCTTACAGCGACTTGATTGCATCTGTTAAAAAAGAGCTTGATGCGACTATTCAATCATTTCACTCTTCACTAGCAAATTCAGAGTCAACGATCTGCCTCAGTCCTCACTTGGCTCATCTGTGATCCCGTTGGTAGAGACTGAGACATCTCTTACCCAAGAGGGACATTCCCCCGCCCAGTCCAGAGAAGAATCTGAGGAGAAGGAGGAAGGCGAAGAGTTGCCTTCAAAATTTAAATTGTCTTTAGAACAGGTAGACAGCCTGTTAAAAGCAATCTATACTACACTGGGTCTAGAGGAGGAAAGAAAGGAGTTGTCCCTGCATGACAAACTGTACGCAGGACTCAGCAAACCAAAAAATCGCAGCTTCCCAGTGCACTCAGTTATTTCTGAGACTATTAAGAGTGAGTGGGCAGAGCCAGAAAGAAAGCCTTTTTTTCCCTAAAAACTTGAAAAGGTGTTTTCCTTTTGACGAAGACCCAGCGGAGGTTTGGAACAAAAATCCCAAACCTAGATGCCGCCTTCTCCCAGGTCTCAAGATCAACTGATTTAGCCTTTGAAGACATGGGGGTTTTAAAAGACCCAATGAATAAGAGGATGGATCAGCAGCTAAAAAGGGCTTGGCAATCAATCATGGGAAATCTCAAACCTGCTATGGCGACTACTGTCGTCTCCAGGAATATGGAGTTCTGGTTGAATCAACTTAAGGCCCATATTTCGTCAGACTCTCCAAAACAGGAGATTTTGGATTCCTTCTCGACCCTTTCAGACACTGTAGCCTTTATTGCTGATGCCTCAGCGGAGTCTATCAAGATGACTGCTAGATCAGCAGCCTTAACTAACTCGGCCAGAAGGGCTCTATGGTTGAAGACTTGGCTGGGAGACGCGGCATCCAAAAACAAGCTGTGTGGGATACCGTTTTAGGGGGATTTACTGTTTGGTCCTGACTTAGACACTGTTCTAGATAGGACAGCTGATAAAAATAAATTTTTTCCTATCAAAAAGAAAAAACAACCAGTTAAGACGTTTTTTCGTCCCCAAAGGGCCCAGAAACAAAGCAGCAAACCCCAAGAAAAGAGAAGGAACTGGTCGTCACAGAAGGGAAAAGGAAAGGGAAATGTCCTTTTCCATCCTCCTGCGGTCTCCGGTAAAACACAATGACTTGGACTTACCAGTAGGGTGAAGGCTTCATGGTTTCCTCCCCCTTTGGGCCAGCATGACAGAAAGTCGATACATTCTGGATATGCTGTCCCAAGGTTACAGAATAGAGTTTTCGGAGCGCCCGCCAGAAAGATTCTCTGTGACAAACCTCTCAAGGGATATAACAAAGGCCCTGGCCATGAAGAACCTTTTAAAGGATCTGAGACACCAGATGGTCGTTATACCTGTATCTCCAGAGGAACAGGGCCAGGGATTCTATTCTCACATTTTTCTAATAAAAAAAACATCCGGAAACTACCGGTTAATCCTCAACCTGAGGCCATTGAACAAGTCAGTCCATTACAAAAAGTTTTGTATGGACTCAATTTTTACAGTCAGGAACATGCTGACCAAGGAATGCTTCATGGCATCAATCGATCTGAAGGATGCTTACTTGCATATCCCTATGGCACCTCAGTCTCAAAGATTTCTGAGATTTGCAGTGAACATGTGCAGGGAGATTTTACATCTTCAATTCAGGGCCCTTCCCTTCGGTCTATCATCAGCTCCTCGTATTTTTACGAAGGTAATGGCGGAAGCCCTCGCCCCCCTTTGTCTCCAGGGGGTTGCCATAATCCCATACCTGGATGACCTCCTCTTCTTCACCCCATCCAGGGAGAAGTTGCAGGAGGATCTGGACAGGGCCTGTAGTCACTTGGAGTCACTGGGGTGGTTAGTGAATGTTCAAAAATCGAATTTCATTCCAGCCCAGCAGGTACTTTTTTTGGGATACCGGATAAATTTGGTGGAACAGAAGATTTTTCTTCCAGAGGAGAAAAAGACCAAGATCCAGAGGGCAGTATCGACTCTTTAGACGAATCAACAGATTTCGGTGTGAAGAATTATGTCAGATTTGGGGACATTGACCTTTTCAATGCCAGCCATACAGTGGGCAAGGCTGCATTTCAGGCCTCTCCAGAGGTTCCTCTTAAGAACATGGGACCACAGGACAGAGAGCCTCGACACCTTGGTAAGGGTTCCCACCAGAGTCAGACGCTCGCTGTGGTGGGGGAGAGATCAAGTAGTTCTGCAGAAAGGTCTTCTTTGGTCTTTTCCGACCGTAAAAGTTGTCACAACAGACGCCAGTATGTGGGGATGGGGGGCCCACATGGGTCAGGACTTGGCACAGGGGACATGGTCCCAGGCCAAGTCCAAAAGATCGTCAAATTGGAGAGAACTAAAAGCGGTTGCTTTAGCATTAACTGTCTTCTCCCCAAACCTCCTAGGTTGCCATGTCCAGATACTATCGGACAACGCCACTACCGTAGCCTACCTGAACAAACAGGGAGGCACAAGGAGAAGATCTCTTCACTTACTGTAGGTAGAGATTCTGGAATGGGCATAAAACAATCTACTATCTCTATCCGCAGTCCATCTCAAGGGCACGTTTAACGAGGTAGCGGATTATCTGAGCCGACAGAGGGTTCAGGAAGCAGAATGGAGCCTGAAAACAGAGGTGTTTGCTCTGATCACCAGAACCTGGGGCCTTCCACAGGTGGACCTGTTTGCCTTGAGGCAGAACACTCAGCTTCCTCATTTTTTCTCCCTTCAAAGCGACGACAGTTCTCAGGGGACAGACGCTCTGGCACATCAGTGGAAATTTCACCTGGGGTATGCTTTTTCCCCCTTTCCAGTTAATTTCACTGGTGCTGAGAAAGATACAAAAAGAAAAGGGTATCAGTAATTTTGATCACCCCATTTTGGCCAAAGAGAGCTTGGTTATCCTTAGTTCTACAGTTAGCAGTCAAACCAAGTTGGCAACTTCCGCTGAGTCACGATTTGTTGACACAGGGGCCAGGGCATTATCCGGATGTAAAAAGAATATATAAGAATATATAACACTATTTTTTCTGCTTGTTTTTGGATCACCGCACCTATTAGCAATTTCTGTGTTGCACATTATTCCTTTGCTGCACTTTTTTGCACATGCATTTTTTGCACAATTAGCATTGATTGTTATTCTTATGCATTTTTACTACTTTAATATCTATTGCTTGGACTTATATTTATATATTTTTTCACATATTTAATTTTTTTTTTTTCACTTATATTCTTTGGCATGAATATTGCATTTGTATCATGAATTATTTGCTCACTATTTGATCTAAAAGTGATCGTTTTGCACAATTTCTTGAAACGCACTTTACTTTGCACAGGACACTTTTTCACTATTGGATGTACTTTTTTTGATTATTCATTTATTGGCATAGCATGGTTCATTACTTGCTGTTATACATCGTTATTGAAGTTATCAATCTTGAGACGCTTTGTTGGAAGCCGTCCTTTGGAGCCCTCCCACAGGATTGCTATCCTTCCCATCAGCAAGCGCCACATATTTTTACCAATTATTATTGTATTTATTTATTTATATCAATTTTACTTCTCTCAGTGCCGTATATCACCCTTTGATTATTTTAATATTTTTATTAGTTTTTATTGTCAGCGCCCCATTTTATATATTCTTATATATTCTTTTTACTGTGCATTGGTGTGTGAACACCCTGATGGTGGCCGCGGCAGTTGTTAATTTTAATTGTTGTTTACATTGATTTCTATCCCTTTATATTGGTTTGCGCAGTTGGTTCCCCCCCTTATATACATTATCCGGATGTAGGCAGTTTTTTTTTTTAAATCTTTATTCAACATTTGATAGTTTTACATATACATATTACATCTGCTTATTCCATTTCAATAATCTATCCTTAAATTTAAAGTGTTTACATCAATTCCTTCTGTATACATTTACAGACTTGAGATTGGCGCTCCCAGTGGCCCTCGACCCCCCCAAAAACAATAAAAAAAATTTTTTTTCCTCTTTTTTTTTTTTTGCCTCTTTGTGCATGTCATAGAAAATTCAGAAAGATTGAGAAATTTCTCCCTGTGGTGTTAGACTTCCTCTCCTACTGTGTTTCTTTTGTGTTTTACTTCTCGTTTATTAAGAATTTCTCTTGTGGTCATGTGTGTCTTATTAACACTTCTAGTTGTGTTTCAGTCCCTATTTACTTTTCTTTACCTTCATCATTACCATTCCTCTCCCCCCCCCACCCCCCCCCACTCTACCTCTCTCTGCCCTTCTCCTTTGTGCATTTCCAATTACGTGCATGTTTGTTTTTTTCAAAATTCTCTGTCCTATGTGCTCCTCTTTTCTAATGTGATTTGTCCTGTGTTTGTGTGAAAAAAAAAAAAAGGGAGAGACTGGTGAATTATTTTCTCATTTGTGGTCTGTGGCCCCTGGGAGTGGCCCCTCTTTTTACAAAGTACATCAATCATCTCTATGCTCCGCAGATCTTTATACACTTTCATTTTAAATCCCCTTATAGGGTGTCCAGGTTGTAGTCTCCCCCTATCTTCTTCCCTTCTCACTTCCTTCAACTCCCTTAATTTTTTCTGGCTCGGATTTCAGTTTCTATTTCCTTGGCGTATTTTTCCCATTCTTCCCAGATTGCTTCATATTTCTCTTGTTTGTTTCTCATTTTATATACCCATCTTTCTGCTTCCTTGGTTTTATCTACCTCTATTTTCCATTCCTCCAATGTTGGTCCCTTGACCTGCTTCCAGTGTCTTGGTATTAATCTCTTGGCTGCATTTAATAAATGCAGTGTCATACTTTTCTTATATGCCGCCCTGGTGTCCATCGCCCCATGGAACAGGTAATATTCTGGTTTCATCTCTATTTTCTCTTTTACCATTTTCCTGATCCATGGGGCTATTTCACACCAGAATATCTTTATCACTGGGCAGGTTCACCAAATATGGAGGTGAGTTTCCCTTTCTCCACATCCTCTCCAACAAGAACTCTCTGCAGTTGGGTATATTTGTGCTAATCGGGCCCGGGTTCTGTGCCATCTATTTAAAAATGTATATGACATTTCCTGTGTGGATGAACTTATTGAAGATAAGTGAGTTGCTTCTATTACCTTTTTTATTTGTAGTGCTGCAAATTTATACTCTAATTCCCTTTCCCATTCCCTCACAAAATATGGAGTTGTGTTTTCCTCCTCGCTAAGTACTATTTTATACATCTGGGATAGTAGATGGTTAGGTTTTGATATCTTTCTACACATTTTCTCAAACACCGTTAGAGTATCCTGTGATCTAACTTGCTTTTCTATTTTCTTAAAGAACTGTTTCATTTGATTATACCTCCATCCTACCATTCTCATACTTCCATATTTTAATTCTAAGTCCCTCTGTGAAATAAGGACCCCTGTCGGAGCATATCTTAAGCTCATCGTGTTTCCTTCTGTTTCCCAAGGTCCCAACGCTCCTATCTCCTCGCCTGGGGGGAACCATGGATACCTGCCTAGTGGGGCAAGATGTGATATTTTTACCCTATGGGTATACCCTATGGGTTTTGGAAAAATAACTATAATCCTTCTTTCCTTCGTTGAGTGCTCTCCAGGTGTCTACCAAGTGCGCCAGTTTCAAATATTTTTTCACTTGTTTCCATGTTTTAAATGGTAGTCCAGTTTTCTTAAGCATATTAGTTGCTAAATATGACATATTTTTAGCAATATATTAGGTCAGTCAGTTATATTTTAAAATGAGGACTGGTACATAACTATAAGGCAAATTCTTATCCAAGGGTATGCTACTTAGTATATATGCAATAACCAGGGAAATAGATGTTGGTCTATTTACAGAGATTTTTTCACTGGATTGTCATTTCCATAATAGGTATAAATATATCAAGCGCTTACCATATGTTATTCAGCAGCAGGAATGTTATCACATTAGGGTGCCGGTATGCAGACTAATACACTTTAAGTGTGTATCCAGAGGCAGGGAGGATGCCGAAACTGTACTGGGTAGTAGGTAATTATAAGCAAAACAATTATCCTTGCCTTTCGACCTAGCTACAGCACCTCGAGTGTTCACGAAGGTATTGGCCCCACCTCTAGCCAGGTAAAGGGCACAAGGCATAAGAGTATTAGCATACTTAGACGATCTATTGATAATAGACCAGTCAGTGGCTCGTTTGGAGCAAAGTGTATGCATTACAAGCAGTAACCTGAAAGATCTGGGTTGGATTCTCAACCTAAAGAAATCATCCTTAAGGGCGCTAAGACGGCTGGAGTATTTGGACCTGATCATAGACACAGCCCAGAAAAGGGTGTTTTTGCCTCCCGCAAAGATCAGCTCCATACAAGAGCTGGTGCGGACGGTCAGGTCAAAGAGAAATCCTTCAATTCGCCTTTGTATGAGGTTGTTAGGAAAACAGTATTCTGTCTGCTTGGAACAAGACGATTCAAGATTTGGACTCGCCAATGCGGCTGTCCCCAAGAGTGTCCCGAAATTGGTGGTTACTAACTCAGAACTTGCTGAAGGGAAAGTCCTTCAGACCGATTATCTGGAAAGTAGTAACGACAGATGCCAACCTTTCAGCCTGGGGGGCAGTACTAGAGAAGACGAGTGTCCAAGGACAGTGGTCAAAAACCGAAAGAGCCTTGCCCATCAACATCTAATGCCACATACACACGGTCGGAATTCTCGTCGGAAAAAGCCTGGGGGGCAGTACTAGAGAAGACGAGTGTCCAAGGACAGTGGTCAAAAACCGAAAGAGCCTTGCCTATCAACATCTAATGCCACATACACACGGTCGGAATTCTCGTCGGAAAAAGCTCTGATGGTTTTCCCATCGGAATTCGACGGAATTTCGCTCAAACTGTCTTGCCTACACACGGTCACACCAAATTCTGATGGTCAATAACACAGCGACATACAACACGTTCGGTACTATAAAAGGGAAGTTTAATGCTTCCGAGCATGCGTCGAATTGTTTCCGAGCATGTGTCAGAATTTTGCGTGTCGGAATTGCATACACACGATCGAAAAATCCGATGAAAAGGTTTTCCGTCTCAAAAATTAAGAACAGGTTCTCAATCCAAAGTCCGTCGCAAATGCCGACAGAAAAAGACTGATGGGCATACACACGGTCGGAAAATCCGATGAAAAGCTCCCATCGGAAATTCCGACCGTGTGTACGCGGCTTTAGAGATTCGGGCAGTGTATCTGGCTCTGAAAACCTGGACCTCAAGGTTAAAAAATTGCCCTGTCAGGATCCAATGCCACGGCTGTGGCATATTTCAATCACCAAGGGGGCACCAAGAGTCTCTCAGAGAGGTGAACCAGATTCTAACTTAGGCATGGGACATTCTTTTCTGCCCATGAGCAGTTTTCATCCCGGGAGTAGAGAATTGGCAGGCGGACTACTTAAGTCGCCAGCAGTTATTCCCAGGGGAATGGTCTCTTTATCCTGACATTTTTCAGGCTATGGGGGACTCTGGACATAGACCTTCTAGCGTCCAGATTCAACACGAAGCTAGTCAACTTTGTGTCCAGGAGAGGGGACCCACTCACAGATGGAACAGATGCGTTGGTGACCCTGTGGGATCAGTTCTCACTGATCTATGCATTTCCCCGATTCAGTTGTTGCCTTGTCTTCTTTCCAGGATCAAGCTGGAAAGAAAGTCAGTAATATTGGTAGCACCAGCATGGCCCAGAAGGTCATGGTACACAGAGATCGTAAAGATGACAGTGGAGGGTCCATGGCTCCTCCCACTAAGGTCAGACCTGCTATCTCAGGGGCCGATATTCCATCATACTTTACGAATGCTAAATTTAACGGCCTGGCTATTGAGACCCACATTCTGAAGAAACGTGGGCTTTCCACGTCAGTTATCTCTATTTTGATTAATGCTAGGAAACCAGCTTATACAGCTATATATTATAGAGTCTGGAAAGCTAATGTTTCCTGGTATGAATCCAGGGGTTGGCACCCTCTGAGATATATTCTGTGTCAGAATTTTGCGTGTCGGAATTGCATACACACGATCGAAAAATCCGATGAAAAGGTTTTCCGTCTGAAAAATTAAGAACAGGTTCTCAATCCAAAGTCCGTCACAAATGCCGACAGAGAAAGACTGATGGGCATACACACGGTCGGAAAATCCGATGAAAAGCTCCCATCGGAAATTCCGACCGTGTGTACGCGGCTTTAGAGATTCGGGCAGTGTATCTGGCTCTGAAAACCTGGACCTCCAGGTTAAAAAATTGCCCTGTCAGGATCCAATCCGACAATGCCACGGCTGTGGCATATTTCAATCACCAAGGGGGCACCAAGAGTCTCTCAGAGAGGTGAACCAGATTCTAACTTAGGCATGGGACATTCTTTTCTGCCCATGAGCAGTTTTCATCCCGGGAGTAGAGAATTGGCAGGCGGACTACTTAAGTCGCCAGCAGTTATTCCCAGGGGAATGGTCTCTTTATCCTGACATTTTTCAGCCTATGGGGGACTCTGGACATAGACCTTCAAGCGTCCAGATTCAACACGAAGCTAGTCAACTTTGTGTCCAGGAGAGGGGACCCACTCGCAGATGGAACAGATGCGTTGGTGACCCTGTGGGATCAGTTCTCACTGATCTATGCATTTCCCCAATTCAGTTGTTGCCTTGTCTTCTTTCCAGGATCAAGCTGGAAAGAAAGTCAGTAATATTGGTAGCACCAGCATGGCCCAGAAGGTCATGGTACACAGAGATCGTAAAGATGACAGTGGAGGGTTCATGGCTCCTCCCACTAAGGTCAGACCTGCTATCTCAGGGGCCGATATTCCATCATACTTTACGAATGCTAAATTTAACGGCCTGGCTATTGAGACCCACATTCTGAGAAACGTGGGCTTTCCAGGTCAGTTATCTCTATTTTGATTAATGCTAGGAAACCAGCTTATACAGCTACAGTGGTGTGAAAAAGTGTTTGCCCCCTTCCTCATTTCCTGTTCCTTTGCATGTTTGTCACACTTAAGTGTTTCGGAACATCAAACCAATTTAAACAATAGTCAAGGACAACACAAGTAAACACAAAATGCAATTTGTAAATGAAGGTGTTTATTATTAAAGGTGAAAAAAAATCCAAACCATCATGGCCCTGTGTGAAAAAGTGATTGCCCCCTAAACCTAATAACTGGTTGGGCCACCCTTAGCAGCAACAACTGCAACCAAGCGTTTGCGATAACGTGCAATGAGGCTTTTACAGCGTCCTGGAGGAATTTTGGCCCACTCATCTTTGCAGAATTGTCCTAATTCAGTTACATTAGAGGGTTTTCGAGCATGAACGGCCTTTTTAAGGTCATACCACAACATCTCAATAGGATTCAGGTCAGGACTTTGGCTAGGCCACTCCAAAGTCTTCATTTTGTTTTTCTTCAGCCATTCGGTGGTGGACTTGCTGGTGTGTTTAGGATCATTGTCCTGCTGCAGAACCCAAGTTCGTTTCAGCTTGAGTACACGAACAGATGGTCGGACATTCTCCTTCAGGATCTCTTGGTAGACAGCAGAATTCATAGTTCCTTTTATCACGACAAGTCTTCCAGGTCCTGAAGCAGCAAAACAGCCCCAGACCATCACACTACCACCACCATATTTTACTGTTGGTATAATGTTCTTTTTCTGAAATGCAGTGTTCCTTCTACGCCAGATATATTTGGACACACACCTTCCAAAGAGTTCCACTTTTGTCTCATCGGTCCACAGAATGTTGTCCCAAAAGTCTTGGGGATCATCAAGATGTGTTGTGGAGAAATTGAGACGAGCTTTGATGTTCTTTTTGCTCAGCAGTGGTTTTCTCCTTGGAACTCTGCCATGCAGGCCATTTTTGCCCAGTCTTTTCCTGATGGTGGAGGCATGAACGCTGACCTTAACTGATGCAAGTGAGGCCTGCAGTTCCTTGGACGTTGTTGTGGGGTCTTTTGTGACCTCTTGGATGAGTCGTCGCTGCGCTCTTGGTGTAATTTTGGGTGGCCGGCCGCTCCTGGGAAGGTTCACCACTGTTCCATGTCTTCGCCATTTGTGGATAATGGCTCTCACTGTGGTTTGCTGGATTCCCAAAGCTTTGGAAATGGCTTTATAACCCTTTCCAGACTGATAGATCTCAATTACTTTCTTTCTCAATTGTTCCTGAATTTCTTTGGGTCTCGGCATGATGTGTAGCTTTTAAGGATCTTCTGGTGGACCTTACTGTGTCAAGCAGCTCCTATTTAAGTGATGCCTTGATTGTGAACAGGTGTGGCAATAATCAGGCCTGGGTGTGGCTAGAGAAATTGAACTCAGGTGTGGACAACCACAGTTATAGTATGTTTTAACAAGGGGGGCAATCACTTTTTCACACAGGGCCATGATGGTTTGGATTTTTTTTCACCTTTAATAATAAACACCTTCATTTACAAATTGCATTTTGTGTTTACTTGTCTTGTCCTTGACTATTGTTTAAATTGGTTCCGAAACACTTAAGTGTGACAAACATGCAAAGGAACAGGAAATGAGGAAGGGGGCAAACACTTTTTCACACCACTGTATATATTATAGAGTCTGGAAAGCTAATGTTTCCTGGTATGAATCCAGGGGTTGGCACCCTCTGAGATATATTATAGGCAGAATTCTTGACTTTCTATAATTAGGCGTAGAGATGAAGTTGGCCCTGAGTACTATTAAGGGCTGTGCACTGTATGTTTTGTAGTGCTATATACAGACCTTTTAACAAATAGGTTGAAAACCTCAGCTGTGTGTTTACATTAGATGATTAGAGGGTTGGCAGGTTGCAAAGATTCAGTACCTCTATTGTGAATTTTGCAGTTGAATTTCCTCACAGAGGTTATAGCTACGGACGCTTTTTTTAAGTGGGCAGCAGCAGGGAGCCTGAAGTATGTTTTCCATCATCTTAAACAGGTGTGTTCCAGGATCACAAGATTACTGATAAGGGAGTGCAATAGACTGGAGTACTACAGCTATGCTTGGATGAAAAATGTAATTACTGAGCAGGAATCTTATCAACCAATGTGATATTCTCAACGCTACTCACCATAGTCTTGTTTTCTATATATGCTGGAGACATTGTGATATCCAAGGATCTGCTTTGTTCTTCCTCCACCATTCCCTGAAAAACCTCCAAATCCCCCCTCCCCCTTGTTTTTTCGTTTTCATTTATTTTGCCTTCAACGATTGTTCAATTTGATGTGTGTATGACCCACATCCGTAAACCAATGCTGGTCGGCTGAACGTTACAGTTCTGGACACCGCCCCTTCCCTTCTCTACTCCTTCCCTATATAAAAATTTCCAGTAATGGCCGGAACCAACGCCTGATGAAGGAGCATGCATGCTCCGAAGGCGAGCGCTATAGCCACGCCCCCGTTCTTAAGCATCTGACGTCTCCCACCGACATACCTGCTAAGAAGCTCACTGTGGGAAATCCAAACCTCGGAGATACGGACACCACCGGAAGCGACCGGGGTCTGACCCCCCCCACCGCAGCCCCGCTGGAAACCGGAGGACAGCCGAGGACCTTGTGGAATCCAATAATATATGAATACTTAAAGATAGCAAAGAATGACATGACGGTAAATCATGGAAAACTGTCCAGCATGACAGCAAATATCTCAGCAAAAACTCAAAATTACAAAAAATACCAAAAACGATAAATCACTAGTTCATGAATGAGAACATAAAAACTACCTTATTTAGTCATGAAAATGTGTGATATCCCATTCAAAATTTAAACCGCATGGTATAAGAGTGTTGAAATGAAAGATCCAAAAAAACTTCTCGTTTACACAGAGACCTAAACGCGTCCCCTTGCCTTTTAGGCGGGATGACTTTCTCAAGGATCTGTACTCCTACTGCTGAGGTGGTCACCATTATGGTATTGATTAAAGTGGCTAGCAACATTGGTGGAATGATTTTTCTCAATACTGGATAAATGCTCAATGAATCTATCCCTGAGATGTATGTGCGTCCAATGTACTGTACATTGCAGAGTCTGCATGTGGTGATATATACAACATGTTTGGTATTGCAATTATAGAATGACCGCAGTCTCTGTTCTTTCACAGTAGAATAAGAATGCATAACCTCCCCTTGATAATATGCCTACAACAAGGACATTTGGATACACTGCAGCTGAAATTGCCTCTGTGGTGTAACCATATTGTACACTGTGTTTTGTTGGTGGTAAATAAACTGGGTGATAAGGAATTAGCTAGGGATGGAGCTCTCCTTGAAACCATATTGACACTATCCTTTAATACAGTGGTTCTCAACCTTCCCAGTGCCAGGACCCCTTGATAAAATTTCCCAAGTTGTGGGGACCCCTAACAGTAAAATTATTTTCGTAGCATGGGTTGTCAGCACCCAAGGCAAGAAAAGTAATTTGACTCCCTAACCCATGGACACTTAGTGCTCCCTGAGTCCCTTCCACGCCTACAGTATTAAAACCCCTTGTGGTAAGTTTTGGGATGTAACATTCTCTCTTTGTTCTCCTTTCTTTCCCGTTTATGCCTCTCTATCATAATTTCTTTTTTTTTTCCCATTCCTCTCTCTAGCCGTTTTTCTTGTTCTCTTATTCTTTCTCTCTCCCTTTTTCTTTGTTCCTCCCCCTCGTTTCCTCTTCCTTCCATGTATTCTCTATTTTTATTCCTTCTCTTACACCTTGGTGGGGGGAATAGGATGTGTGGCAGTGCTAGTGGGAAGTTGGGATGAATGGCAGTACTGGTGGGGGCTGCGATCAGTTTGCATGGTATACAAGTTTTGAAATGAAAGATCCAAAAAAACTCTTGTTTACACAGAGATCTAAACGCTTCCCCTCCCCTTTTAGGCGGGCTGATTTTCTCAAGGATCTGTACTCCTACTGCTGAGGTGTCACCATTATGATATTGATTAAAGTGGTGAGCAACTTTGGTGGAATGATTTTTATCAATACTGGATAAATGCTCAATGAATCTTTCTGAGACATCTGATTATGCGTCCAATATACTGTACATTGCAGAGTCTGCATGTGATGATATATACAGCTTGTTTGGTATTGCAATTATAGAATGGCTGCAGTCTCTGTTCTTTCACAGTAGATTAAGAACGCACAACCTCCCCTTTGATAATATGCCTACAACAAGATTTTTATTTTGTTATGTAACAATTTTTGTACGTGAATTTTATTTTTTTTGATCGCTCTCCTACAATTGATATATATGTTCTCACTTTTAGATTCAGTGGTTGCTTCTTGTGTTCTCTGTTCTGGTTTAAAGTGGAGTTCCAAGGACATGTTCAAATATTTTTTTTTTAAACACTTCTAAAGGTCAGAACATTACAATATAACAACAATGATGAGGGCAGAACCATCAAACTAAACACCACATCCCTAATTATTGAAGACAAAAAGAAAGGAAGGAAAATGGGGTAAACATTTAATGCGCTGATAAGGAATGATAAATTGTTAGAAGTGTAAATTCATTATATTTTAAGTGATATAGGTTTCTGATAAACACACAAAAATATATGTAATTGTTGAAGGTTTGAAGGTTACAGAACATACTAACTGAGGGTATAGACAGATAGATATAGTCTGCTGTGTAAGTAATTCTATTCTGAGTAACTACTCAGGACACAGGCCTATGGGTCGGAGTTATGCTATTTATCTTTAGACTAAACCATGTTGGGCATATATGCAAATTATGGGTATCACCAAGATATGATGACATGACAGTAAAAAACACTATAAGAATGGAGGGAGAGGAAGAATGGGGAGAGAGGGGGAGGTGCAGGAAGCAAGATGGATGATGAAGAGGAGGAGACGGGTTTATATGTAACAGAAATCTACCTGAACTCTGAAGCCGTAACCATGATGTCTTGTCTTATTATTCTCGCTGATCAATAAACTACCTTGCAAGTATTTTATTGAGAAACTGATTCTTAAATATGTATCAGAATGTTGCCTTGGATCCTCTAGGAGAGAGGATATTGACTGACTTTGAAACAGACTTTGCTAATTCATCTTGAAAACGCTCCTGTAAATAGAATGACGAGATTGAGATATTTTCTCCTCTCCACACCTATTTTTTCAATGTCGAGCCAGGCGTAATGGTCAAATTTTTTCCCCACTCCTTGACAACAGGGGGGATCAGATGAACACTGTTTTATCAAGTCACGGGGAAAAAGATCTAAGAACCTAGAAGAAGGAGACATTTTCGTCAGATGTAAGCAAAAGTCAAAGCGTGAGTTTTTTTTGTTTGTTTTCTCACCTAAGAAAAGAAAAAAAAAAGCTACAGCCTACGAAGTTGATTGACAAGGCCAGATGGACTGGACACTTCAAGCTATTTTCGGAAAATCCATTGACTTTGTAAACCTAACGGTTAGGTATGAGAAGATATCTACCAAGGTTAGTTCCTATGAAGGTGAGAAGTCTCACATAAGAAATATTGGGTTGTTGCCCAAGAAGAAAAAAGTGTTGAAACAGGAACGAAGAATTCAAGTTATTTGAAAAAGCTACCATAGATGTACACTATTAGGTGAGCTGATACGTCGGATTTTGACGCTTGAAGATGGGAGCTCCATGCAATAAGGCTAAGAATAGATCTAACAGGCAACGCACCACACTACACAACAAAGACACAATTCAAGAAACGAGGCAAAAAAAAAAAAAGCTACAAGAAAAGGATGCTTAGAAGAACAAAGAAAAGGACATTTTAAGAAAAAAGCAACAGCGAAAGAAAAGCAACTATGAAAGAGAAGACAATGAACATCAGGCAACGTTAACGGACATTATTTATCTCTTGTTTTTTTTTTTAAGTGCATACAGGATTATTATATTAACAAGGGGTGAGTGTGTTTGTTTAAAATATGAAAGATTTGTTCAATCTAAAAATTGGAAAAAAAATACTATTGTTAAGTTTTTGTAAAATTAGCATTTCTGATAAAAGTAATGATTTTGGTTGGGGAGGAGTTTTCTCTGGGAAATGGCCAATCACAAGTTTTTGGGCAGGACTCAAATTGTGAGTTTCACGAGATTGTCTTCTAAACAATTTTTTGTCATTATTATAATCAAGAAAGTCATATAAATGTAATGTACATTATTTTTGGCAGATTTGGCAGATGTACAAACAAAATATGTTTAAAAAGTGGTAAAAAGGTTAAATATTTAAAAAAAAACGAGAAACCAGATTGGTAACAAATTGTACAGTCAATGAGGTACAAAGCATGGCAGCAAAGATTGACAGTTCAACAGATCATTCTCTGAACAGTATGTGTCATGTGAGAAGTGTATTTTTACCAACAGTAAAAAGTAGATCAAGTTACACAAAATGGTCAAGAAATGCCATGACACTTGTGAATCAAAGCACAATAAATGTTTGTGTTTTATCTTTCAGATACTTGAAAGAGGGATTCATGGATGAGGAAATATATATTTTAAAAATAATTATTACTTACAAAAGTAATTGTTTTTAAAAGTAAGATTTAATAACTTTTTGAGAGTTCATTGAAATTTTTGCAGATAAAGTTTCTGGGTAAAATTTAATGGATTATATAGGCTTACTGTAGGACAAATATTTTTTAAATAACAAAAGATAACTTGTATACAATAATTTGAAGATCTAAAGAAAGCCCTTATTAATTTAGTATTTTTGATAAATATAAAGAGATCTCTCAGTCATTTTTATACTTAAGTGTATGTGGATGATGAGACAATTCTTTTTAAAATTTATAAATAAATTCTAGGAGTGCATTTGCCCAATGCTATAGATTAGAGCCACCAGTTGCTTTAAATAAATATCGTAAAGGTGTCATTACAAAAATAACAACAGTTGTCAATATACACAGTTTTGTGTATTGGCAATTGAATGTTAAAAAGATCAGTTATAGTGGTGTATATAAATATATAATGATTAAATATATGCAGTATGACAGAGCCACAGTTGTGTAAATTAATCATGAAAGTCACTTTTTCAACTTTTAGTGGACGCATTGAAAGCTGAATTTAAGACTGCCATGTGTTGGTTTAGCAGTCAGCTTGACAGAGCATGTGTGGTTCATTCAATCACATTGTATGAGAGGAATGTTTGGTTCTGAAAAAAGTTTCAACATGATCGAATTTCTTTCAGAAATTAGGAAAAATACATTATCAGCGTAAAGTAAAATACAATAATCTGGAAAGATTATTATTTTACAAGATTTTAATTAATTATAAAGAGATGTAATTTTGTCTTAGAGTCAGTACAGACTGATTGTAAAAATAATTGATTCCAACAATATGGATAGAGTTATTTTTATATGAATATATTTTTGCATATTCAGGTACCTGACTGACAGACTGATTGATTGATTTTTTGTTTAGCTAAGGAAAATAATTTTGAGCTACTCATTTTTGAACACTTTGTCATCAAACTTCTGAACATTGTTTTAATTGTTTATAGAATTATCCAAAAGAAAAGAGTAACCCGATACTACAAAGTATTGAGGGATTTGTTAAATCTATACAGATTGATTATATTAGTTTTTTTCACCTGCTAAAAGAGGATATAAGGATGTAGTTTTTTTGGATAATGTTTCTTTTTGATAAATTAATTGAGGCATTTCTAGAAAAATTATATTTTTAATAAAAGCTAAGTTATTGTGAACTCATGTCATATTCCATTGGGGTTGGTTTTCAAACCATGGAATCAGATAATAATTTAAAATGTTATAGGACAGGTAGTGAAGATATGAAATTTTAGGTTTAGTAAAGTTTTTGTTTTTTATCATCTTAAGTACTCAGGTATTGTAGAATGTATAAATAGTATTACAAAGTCTAAATAGGGTAAGACGATTCAAGAATAAGGTAAATATTGGATGACTTATTTACCTGCTATAGTTTAAGTTTAAAAACGTTATTATTTTCTAATCATAGGGTTTATTAACTTTTATTAAGTTAATGACAGGATATCTTTTAAGATTGGCATACTTGGTTATTTATATAATCTGTTGTATAGAAAGAAGTGTGGTTGCAAACTTTGCAAACGTGTACAGGTATTTCAGAAGTTTGTTCACAAAACATGACTAGGCCTTTGCTAAATTTAAATAGAAATGATGTCTTGAATGAGATTTCTATTTCTAATGAGTATGTTGAATAATAAATTAATGTAGCTAAAATTATGGTTAAATATTATAGATCTGAAGTTACCAGGGATATCAACAGAGATGTCAACTGGGATATCAATTGGGAAGATTATTTTGTTATTTTTTAAGGTACATTGGGATTATTTTGTTTCAAAATATTTAGTAAAAATTAAAATAATATTTAGTAAAAATTAAAATAATATTTAGTAAATATAAAAATAATTGACAAACATAAAAATAAAATGGGTAAACATAGAAAGGATTATCAGTCTAAAATAAATTTAAATTGAATAATGAAAATTATTTAAGAAAACATTTTTTTTTTTTTATTTTTTTTTTTTTTCCATGACAATGCAACAAGTACAACTAAATTTCTATTAGTTACTACTTCTTGTTTTTTCAAAAATTATTATTTTTTGATTATGATATCAGGGATTATCATTTTTGGATAAACTTCAATGATTTATTCATATAGACTTGCATCAATATTGACATATTGATCGATTGATCATTATGTGAGGGGGAGTTGGGATGAGATTCTCATATAAGAATTTTTTTGTGAATTATCTGAATAATGATGATAGTGATAAGATAATAGGAAAGACAAAAAGTTATAATTAGAGTATATGAACAAAAGGATTTAATATGTCTAAACAGAGTTACTGTTGAAATTAAAATAATATGGAATGTTGATGGAAAAAAGGAAAGGGTTACTTGCTGGTCATGGATAGATAGATAAATAAATAGGAAAATAAATAAAAAGATAGAATATATAAAATATATGACAAATCCAATAATGGGAAAGTTTTTTTTGTTTTTTTTTTAATGTATCTACTTGTCTAGTAGATTACTTGTCTAGTAGATTATTTATGTTTATAATTGTTCAGTGTCTAGGATAATGTATAACAACTTATATTGTAGAAATTATTTAATTATTAAAATTTCCAGGAATGGAAGAAATTTTATTTATTAATTAAAAATGTATATTACAAAGCAATATAATCTGATATTTCAAAGATATTTATTTCTTCTTTATATTAAAATAGTTAAATGATATGGTTAAAGTAATAAGAGTTTCACAAGAAGTTAAATAAATTTATAAAATCGAAGGAAGAAAAATCTTTAATATTACGTGATTTAGATGGAAAATTTATTCAAATTAATAAATATAATAATTTATATTTTCTCAATGGAATGAAATAGTTAAACATTTTCCAAAACTTATAAAAATGTTTATGTACAATATCTGACATACTAAAATATATATTGTATTAATGTTTATTGTATTAATGTTTTATTGTATTGTTTGTATTGCAAAAGTGGATCAGAGACATTTTATCATTTAAGATGAATGCACTTATTATTTGTTAAATATAGTGCATTGAGGGGGAATTGTTAGAAGTGTAAATTCATTATATTTTAAGATACTGATAAACACACAAAAATATATGTAATTGTTGAAGGTTTGAAGGTCACAGAACATACTAACTGAGGGTATAGATAGACAGATATGGTCTGCTGTGTAAGTAATTCTATTCTGAGTAACTACTCAGGACACAGGCCTATGGGTGGAGTTATGCTATTTATCTTTAGACTAAACCATGTTAAGCATATATGCAAATTATGGGTATCACCAATATATGATGACATGACAGTAAAAAACACTATAAGAATGGAGGTAGAGGAAGAATGGGGAAAGAGGGGGAGGTGCAGGAAGAAAGATGGATGATGAAGAGGAGGAGGAGACGGGTTAACATGTAACATCAGAAATCTACCTGAACTCTGAAGCCGTAACCATGATGTCTTGTCTTATTATTCTCGCTGATCAATAAACTACCTTGCAAGTATTTTATTGAGAAACTGATTCTTAAATATGTATCAGAATGTTGCCTTGGATCCTCTAGGAGAGAGGATATTGACTGACTTTGAAACAGACTTTGCTAATTCATCTTGAAAACGCTCCTGTAAGTAGCAAGACGAGATTGAGATATTTTCTCCTCTCCACACCTATTTTTTCAATAGGCATCTATAAAAAGGTTTTTATTACAAAAGTGCAAATGACATAACAAGATAAAATTATCCACATCAAGTTCTGTAAAAAACAAAACAGATAGTTGAAGCAAAGATACCACTCAACATGTTTCGCTCATTTGAGCTTCCTCAGGAGTTTTGGTACAGTGTTACATAGTTAGCTAGGCTGAAAAAAGACACAAGTCCATCCAGTTCAACCATAAAAAAAAAAATAATGAATAAAAATAAAAAATATCGTACAATCCAATATACCCAATTCTATACCCACAGTTGATCCAGGGGAAGGCAAAAAAAAAAAAAAAAAACCCAGCAGAGCATGCTCCAATCTGCTACAGCAGGGGAAAAAAATCCCTTCCTGATCCCCCAAGAGACAATCGGATTTTCCCTGGATCAACTTTACCTATAAATGTTAGTACCCAGTTATATTATGTACATTTAGGAAAGTATCCAGGCCTTTCTTAACCACTTTCAGACCGGACCAATTTGCAGCCAAAGGACCAGGCCCCTTTTTGCGATTCGGCACTGCGTCGCTTTAACTGACAATTGCGCGGTTGTGCGACGTGGCTCCCAAACAAAATTGACGTCCTTTTTTTCCCACAAATAGAGCTTTCTTTTGGTGGTATTTGATCGCCCCTGCGGTTTTTATTTTTTGCGCTATAAACAAAAAAGAGCGACAATTTTGAAAAAAAACGCATTATTTTTTATTTTTTGCTATAATAAATATCCCCCAAAAATATATAAAAAAAACATTTTTTTTTCCTCAGTTTAGGCCCATACGTATTCTTCTACATATTTTTGGTAAAAAAAATCGCAATAAGTTTTGCGCAGAAGTTAAAGCGTTTACAACATAGGGGATAGTTTTATAGCATTATGGCGGACACATCGGACATTTTTGACACATTTTTGGGACCATTGTCATTTATACAGCAATCAATGCTATTTAAATGCATTGATTCCTGTATAAATGACACTGGCAGTGAAGGGGTTAACCACAAGGGGGCAGTGTAGGGGTTAAGTATGCCTAGGGGTGTGTTTCTTACTGTAGGGGGGCGTGGCTGTCAGCTAGTGAATGCTGATCTCTGCTCCAATCACAGGGAGCAGAGATCGGCGTCACTAGTTGCTAGGCAGAACGTGGAGATGCTGTGTACTTCCGCATCTCCCCGTTCAGCCTTCCCGTGAGACGATCGCGGGTGTCCCTGCGGCAATCGAGTCCGTGGGACCCGCGACCGGCTTCACGGGGGTCCCGACTGGCGCAGGAGCGCGCCCCTCCCGGCACACTCCCAATGGCAAGGCAGGCATTAAGGAGGGACTTGTATATACGCCCTCCTGCCTGTACGTGCCATTCTGCCGACGTATATCGACGTGCGCCGGTCGGGAACCAGGTTAAAGCAATCTACTGAGTTAGCCAGAACCACCTCTGGAGGGAGTCTATTACACATTTTCACAGCTCTTACTGTGAAGAAACCTTTCCGTATTTGGAGATGAAATCTCTTTTCCTCCAGAAGTAAAGAGTGCCCCCTTGTGCTCTGTGTTGACCGTAAAGTGAATAACTCAACACCAAGTTCACTATATGGACCCCTTATATATTTGTACATGTTGATCATATCCCCTCTTAATCTCCTCTTATCAAGGGTGAATAAATTCAGTTCCTCTAATATTTCCTCATAGCTCCATGCCTCTTATCAGTTTGGTTGCCCTTCTCTGCACTTTCTCCAGTTCCCTGATATCCTTTTTGAGAACTGGTGCCCAAAACTGAACTGCATATTCCAGATGAGGTCTTACTAATGATTTGAACAGGGGCAAAATTATATCTCTCTCTGGAGTCAATACCTCTCTTAATACAAGAAAGGACTTTGCTCGCTTTGGAAACCGCAGCTTGGCGTTGCATGCTTTCATTGAGCTTATGATCTACTAAAACCCCCAGATCCTTCTCCACTACAGATTCCCCCAGTTGTACTCCCCCTAGCATGTATGATGCATGCATATTCTTAGCCCCCAAGTGCATAACTTTACATTTATCAACATTAAACCTCATCTGCCACATAGTCACCCAATTAGACAGAGCATTGATGTTGGCTTGTAAATTGGAGACCTCCTGTAAGGACGTTATTCCACTGCATAGCTTGGTGTCATCTGCAAAGACAGAAATGTTACTTTTGATCCCAGACCCAATATCATTTATAAAGATATTAAAAAGTAAGGGTCCTAGCACTGAACCTTGGGGTACACCACTGATGACCTTAGACCATTCAGAGTAAGAATCATTTACCACTACTCTCTGAATTCTGTCAGTGTATGGTATGCTGAAGACAATAGAAAGACATGGATAAGGTTTCATATTAAATAATGAAGTTATAATCACAAGTATATGTATTAATTGTCAATATATTCAAAAATACTACACATGAATAAATACGATCAAAGTTAGATCTTACCCAGGTTGCCAAAGATTCGGATATAAATTGGATTAGAGTAGCATCACTCAAAGGAAGCATCGGAGATGAGAAATATCGATAAAGTTTTTCAACCATATGTTCCAGTCTAAATGGCCACAGGAGGGCAAAGAATGTATGTATCCTTAATGGGAGATAAAGGAAAAGTGGTAATTTAAATAAAATCAAATGCCGGCCAGTGAGACCTTAAAATTGGCATCACGGTAAGCATCGAGCACTGATCAAATAAGTGGTTACCTTCAAGTGAATTCAAAGATAGAATCAATTAGTCCTCTGCTGAAGGAACATTCCTCAATGCAGATATTTAGGGCAATGCCGACTGAGTTGCAAATAAATCACAACCAACAAATGATTTATAGGGAAGGATCTTGGTAATCCGAATGGAGGTACAGCTAGAGTTAAAAATTCAATAGAATAATGTTAGGTAAAGTCCATATATGCAGTCACTCAGAGAACCAAGCAGGACCGCATGGAGGACATTTACCTGGTAAAGATCATCAGTCCGTATGACAGGGAGTGGGAGAGACGTACCCTCTCTCTTTTTGATGAAATGCCTACGACAGAGAATTGCGGTATATGGCCGCATTCTTATAGTCCTCCCATCCTGGTGGCATCTGATGTCACAACCGGGATGCGGACATATGGCGAGGAGGCCCAAAGGGAAGCAAGTGAATCGTAGTGGGGGGGGGGGGTGGAACACAGGGTGTGACGCAGGGAGGCGCATGCGCCGAGTAGGCAAGTATACCGCAACATGCTAACTGGCACATCTGAAGCCGGTGGCGCCATCTGGAAAGATAGCTAGTCACATTGGTGGTAAATAGTGCGATGTAGTGGCAACAGAATCCGTGCACCAATTAAGGTGACAAGATAAAGGGTAGTGATATAGCATTTACGTTCAACCTAATGTGAGACTGAAACCTCTAGGGCTCACAGGTAAAGAGCGATTAATTATCTGCTCTTCACTGAGTGCCCCTGGCGTCCGTGTGAGCCAATAAGGATAATGGAACACATGGATAAGGAAAAACTTGAGTGAAATCAGAATGATGCTAATAGTTAATAATATTATATTAGATCAAATGGATTTTGGCAACCTGGAAATAGATCAAAGACTACATGATATATACTTATTAGGAAAACATATATATTTGCATAACAATATAATTACAATCATGAAATACAATCATAAACAAACTAAGGAGAGACAAGGTGAAGAGAAATAAAATAAAAATAAATATGAATAATAATAAAAAAAAAGTGTATATATAAAGAAAATGTAACTTAGAGAAAACATTTGAAGCTGAAGGCATCGTTTAGGCCAGGATACTTTAAAGCTGATCATTTATCCACTGGGCCTCCCGTTGTAAAAGCAATTTATCATAGTCACCTCCTCTGTCTCCAGGGGAAATGTGCTCTAAGGCAAAAAAATGCATTTTGGTGCTATTGAAGTTATGATGTATGCCATTCTTTTTTTTATGTATCAGGGAAACGTGGTCCCGAATACGGCAGAAAAAGGGTCGCATGGTTTTACCAATGTAGAATGCGTCACATAATGTATACAATGCCTATCGATTGACATGTTACTGAAAAGTTAGGTTTGAACAAACGGCCATTGGGCAGCGTGAATGAACCTGTAAAAATTTGCGACATGGCCTCGTGCCTTTATTAGATTCCCTGGAGATTTCTGTTGAAGGGGTATAGTGGCTATGTACAAGATTGTCCCTAAGAGATCGTGATCGCTTAAAAGTGAGCTCAGGGCGCGATTTAAGGTGTTTAGAGACCTTTTCGTCCCCCATCAGAAGGTACCAGTGTTTTTTCATGAGGTCTCGCACCTGTCGGTGCTGACCCGAAAATATAGTTATCAATCGAACACCAGGATTTACTTTTTTGGGTTTAGAGTCACGTATGAGGGAAGTTCTATTTTGTTTTTTAGCTTTTTTAACCAGTTCCCGACCGCCCCATGTATATTTACGTCAGCAGAATGGCACGTACAGGCAGAAGCACGTACCTGTACGTGCCATTCTTCCGGCGGTTGGGGTGTCCGATCGGAACCCCCTCCGCCGGCGGGGACGGTCGGGATGGCTCCAGAAGCGATGCGGGACGAGGGGACGGCCAGTCGTTTCTGGCCACCCCCTCACGATCGCTCTGGCCAATGAGATGCTTCCCCTTCCTTTCCCTTCCTGTGTAATTGTAAACACAGGCAAGGGGAAGTGATGTCACGCTCCTCGTGTCGGTCTTTCTGACCGGGACGCGGAGCTGTGAAGACATCAGGTTAGTGCACAAACACTACACTGACACCAGGCACACATAGGCACATATTTCACCCCCCTGTCACCCCCTGATCACCCCCCAGATCACCCCCTGCCCCCCCAGTCACAGTGTCACTGATTGCAGTGATCATTTATTTACTGATCACTGCATTTAGTGTCAGTGTGACTGCAATAACTGTCAGGGCAGTTAGTTTTAGGCCCCTTTAGGTCTAAGGTAGCCCCCTACCCCCCCCCAATAAAGGTTTAACCCCTTGATTGCCCCCTAGGTAACCCTTTCACCCCCTTTTGCCAGTGTCACTAAGCGATCGTTTTTCTGATCGCTGTATTAGTGTCACTGGTCGCTAGGTAGCCAGTTTTTTTTTTAGGTAACCGCCAGGTTTATATAGGATTATAAATAGGTTTATAGGTCAGGTACCCCCATATTACAACCTAAATAAAGGTTTTAACCCCTTGATTGCCCCTAGAGTTAACTCTTTCACCAGTGATCACAGTATAAGTGTCACTGGTGACGCTGGTTAGCCAGTTAGTTATTTAGTTATTTAGGTTCCCCGTCAGGTTTTTATATATCGTCAGGTACCCCCATATATTACCTAATAAAGGTTTTAACCCCCTGATTGCCCCTAGTTAACCCTTTCACCAGTGATCACCGTATAACTGTTATGGGTGACGCTGGTTAGTTTAGCTTGTTTTTTTATACTGTCAGGGCACCCGCCATTTATTACCCAACTATCGGTTTAACCCCCCGATCGCCCGGCGGGTGATATCAATTAGGTTTTAGGGTCAAATAAGGTCTGCGTTGCTCCAGGTTAGTGCCAGTACCGCAAACACCCACGCGCAAAGCATACACCTCCCTTAGTGGTATAGTATCTAAACAGATCAATATCTCATCTGATCAGATCTATACTAGCGTCCCAGCAGTTTAGGGTTCCAAAAAACGCATTGTTAGCGGGATCAGCCCAGATACCTGCTAGCACCTGCGTTTTCCCCCTCCGCCCAGCCCAGCCCAGCCCACCCAAGTGCAGTATCGATCGATCACTGTCACTTCCAAAACACTAAGCACACATAACTGCAGCGTTCGCAGAGTCAGGCCTGATCCCTGCGATCGCTAACAGTTTTTTTGGTAGCGTTTTGATTCTGTCGCCAGCAGCCTAGGAGCTTTTTTTCCTGTGAATCTCACTAGTGTACTACTAAATTTAGAGCCCAAAATGGCAAATCGCAAGTACACTAGTGAACAGGCCTACTTGTTTCTGAGTATGTCAGATAGTGAAGAGGAGGTCACTCATCTGTCAGAATCAGGCTCAGAATACGATCCAGTAGACGACAGCGGCTCCATGACAGATAGCTCTGGCGACGAAGGTGTGGTCCCTGCTAAGGTCAGGCGTACCCGATCCCGATCTTCTGATGTTGTTGAGGTGCAGGAACCGCATGTCTCTCGTATGGAGCAGAGAAGTACTAGCGCCGCTATTCCTTCTGGTGAACTGGCAAGCACCAGCGGCCTAGTACACCCTGGACGTAGTCAAACCAGCACTGCAGTAACACTTAGTGACGTGGCGAGTCCCATAAGTGCAGTTCAAGCTGGCGAGGTGGCAAGCACAAGTAGTGTCCCGCTGCCACCAAGAAGAAGACAAAGGCAGGTCCGTCGATCACATAGTGTCCTTCCTGCAGAATTCGCCAATCCTGATTGGGTGCCCACCACTTCTGCAGAACCCGTACTTCCCCCATTCACTGGCCAACCCGGTATTCAGGTGGAAACAGCTGATTTTAAGCCATCCGATTTTTATTCGCTGTTTTTCACGGAAGATCTCTATAGATCTATTGTGGACCAAAGTAATATATACGCTGGTCAATACATCGCCGCTAATCCCCAAGTGCCTTCCCTTGCCAGAGATTGGAAACCAATTACGGTTTCCGAATTTAAGACCTTTCTGGGCCTTTCCCTCAACATGGGCATACACAAATTCCCGACTCTGAGGTCTTATTGGTCCACCTCACCGCACCACCAAATGCCCGTGTTCTCTGCCTCCATGTCCAGGGCACAATACGAGATGATTTTGCGGTTCATGCACTTCAGTGACAATGAACTTTGTCGTCCTCGTGGAGACCCTGAATTTGATCGGCTCTACAAAATTCGGCCCCTCATAAACCACTTCAACCAATGTTTTGCAGCCTTGTTTACGCCCAATCAAGTTGTCTGCATTGACGAGTCCCTGATTAAGTTTTCTGGCCGCTTGTCTTTCAAACAGTTCCTTCCCAGCAAGCGTGCCAGATACTGGGTCAAGCTCTACAAGCTCTGTGACAGGGCAACAGGCTATACGTGGAGCTTTTCGGTTTATGAGGGAAAAGATAGTTACGTAGAGCCGGAGAACTGTCCAGATTACATAGGGAGCGCTGGCAAGATGGTGTGGAACTTGGTGTCACCCTTATTCGGAAAGGGGTACCACTTGTACGTGGACAATTATTACACGAGCGTGCCACTGTTTAGTCACTTGTTTGATCAGCAGATTGGAGCATGTGGCACCGTGCGACCTAATCGCCGGGGCTTTCCCCAGCGGCTTGTAGATTCCCGTCTTAGGCTGGGGGAGAGAGCCTGCTTGAAGTGTAATAACTTGCTCGCTATGAAGTGGAGGGATAATAAGAATGTTTTCGTTCTTACCTCCCTTCATGCAGACACGACAGTCCAAATTCGTACGGCGGCTGGTGTTGTGACGAAACCCCTCTGTGTCCACGAATACAACCTTAATATGGGAGGGGTGGACCTCAACGACCAGTTGTTGGCGCCGTACCTAGTTGCCCGTAAGGCTAGACGCTGGTACAAAAAAGTGTCTATTTATTTGTTCCAATTGGCTTTGCTGAATGCTCATGTGCTATACGGAGCTTCAGGCGGGACGTTACCCTTCCTTGAATTCCAGGGAGCGGTTGTCATGGAACTCCTGTATCCAGGCGATTCCACACCTCAACATCCCCTACCAAATGCAGTAAGCCGGCTGCATGAGAGGCATTTTCCTTATGCCCTCCAGAGTACCCCTACCCAACGAGCCCCCCAAAGAAGATGTCGTGTCTGTACCAAGCGCGGATTTAGGCGTGACACCCGTTATTATTGTCCACGCTGTCCTGACAATCCTGGTCTCTGCATTGGTGAATGTTTTGAACGCTACCACTCACTAGTGAAGTATTAGCGTAGGGTACAGCATTTCACAGGCTAGGATACACTTTCACAGGGTCTCAAGAATGCCATCGCATTTTGAGACCCGACCGTTGCAGTTAAAATTATAGTTACAGGGTCTCAAGAATGCCATCGCATTTTGAGACCCGACCGTTACAGTTAAAATTATAGTTATAGTTTAAAAAAAAAAGTGTAAAAAATAAAAAAAAAAAGTACAAAAAAAAAAAAAACCCCCCAAAAAAATATAAAATTAAAAACCAAAAATAGTTGTCGTTTTATTGTTACTCTCTCTCTCTCTCTCTTCTCTCTCTCTCTCTCTCTCTATTGTTGCTCTTTTTTACTCCATTCTATTCTGCAATGTTTTATTATGTTTTATCATGCTTGCTTTTCAGGTATTTTTTTGTTTTATTGTTAAAGCGTTTGCTCCCACGATACATAAAGCCGCGACTCCAACGCTGTAGGAGGTGATTTCACCACCACATTTAAAAAAAAGAGCATATATGCCGAAGCATGGGGGCAGCAGAGGGCGGAGGAGCGATTTTGCTCCTAATGCCACGTACATACGGTCGAAAAAAGTCCGACCATGTGTACGTGGCATAACTTTTTTGCGGGAGGATGCCCCCATGCTTCGGCATATATATATTTTAGGCACCGGTTGCGTTAACAAAATGTTTTATTTTTTACTATGTTTTTTTTTTTGGTATTTGCTTTGCAGGTATGGTATGGTAAGGTCTTACTGTTATACTCTAATGTTACTTTGTTTTAATGTTAACCATTATTTGCTTAGCAGGTACGCCATTCAGTTGCAGCGTGGATTTATTTATCTTGACAGCAACAGCGTTTGCTCCCACGATACATAAAGCCGCGACTCCAACGCTGTAGGAGGTGATTTCACCACCACATTTAAAAAAAAGAGCATATATGCCGAAGCATGGGGGCAGCAGAGGGCGGAGGAGCGATTCTGCTCCTAATGCCACGTACATACGGTTGAAAAAAGTCCGACCATGTGTACGTGGCATAACTTTTTTTGCGGGAGGATGCCCCCATGCTTCGGCATATATAAATGGTGCATGTATGCCCATCATTAGAAGTGGGTGGATGAAGGGAGGTATTCTAATGGTGGGCATACCCACCGCGCCATTGGGAAATTGGGAAAGCATTTTATCACACCGATCTTGGTGTGGTCAGATGCTTTGAGGGCAGAGGAAAGATCTAGGGTCTAATAGACCCCAATTTTTTCAAAAAAAGAGTACCTGTCACTGCCTATTGCTATCATAGGGGATATTTACATTCCCTGCGATAACAATAAAAATGACAACTAAGAAAAAACAATGGAAGGAACAGTTTAAAAATAAAATAAAAAAGCTAAATAAAAAGAAAAACTAAAAAAAAAAAAAAAAAAAAAAAAAAAAGCACCCCTGCCCCCCCTTCTCTTGCGCAAAGGCGAACACAAGCGTTGGTCTGGCGTCATATGTAAACAGCAATTGCACCATGCATGTGAGGTATCACCGCGAAGGTCAGATCGAGGGCAGTAATTTTAGCAGTAGACCTCCTCCGTGAATCTAATGTGGTAACCTGTAAAGGCTTTTAAAAATGTATGTAGTTTGTCGCCACTGCGTGTTTGTGCGCAATTTTAAAGCATGTCGTGTTTGGTATCCATGTACTCGGCCTAAGATCATATTTTTTATTTCATCAAAAATTTGAGCAATATAGTGTGTTTAAGTGCATTAAAATAAAAAAAAAGTGGATAGTGGAGGTTAATAACGCTTTACCTTACAAAAAACTAATCTATTCTCACAGAGGATGCCCACTTAAATACGAAAAGATATGGGAGAGCTGGCTTAAAGCCCCTGAAACATGTCTTTGAGGTGCAATGTGATATACTGGATTCCTGGACCTCTCACCCCTCCTCTCTTTGTCTCTATTTCTTCCTCTGTGGCCATTTCCAGGTGCCCCCCCTTGTCCCTCAAAACTTTCCTCTCCAAGAATCCCCCACGATGTACATATATATATAGAAGATGTAAAGAGAGGGAAGGCGGGGTCCCTCAACAAGCCATAATAGACACACTGTATGCATGGGACTAACTGTGCACGGTACTAGTGTAGATGTCTCGTATCGATACACACATTACGTAGAGAATAGAATATCTCCTATAAACAATACCGATTGCTATGTTTGGAGTTGTTGTTTTAAAAAAAAAAGAAAACTTATTGTTTGTACCTTTTTCTGTTTTTGCTCAATAAAGCTTTGTTATAAAAAAAATAAATAAAAAAAAGTGTATTTTTTCCACAAAAAATGCGTTTGAAAAATCGCTGCGCAAATACTGTGTGGAAAAAAAAAATGCAACACCCACCATTTTAATCTGTAGGGCCTTTGCTTTAACAATATATATAGTGTTTGGGGGTTCAACGTAATTTTCTTGCAAAAAAAAAAATATGTTTTCATGTAAACAAAAAGTGTCAGAAAGGGCTTTATCTTCAAGTGGTTAGAAGAGTGGGTGACGTGTGACATAGGCTTCTAAATGTTGTGCATAAAATGCCAGGACAGTTCAAACCCCCCCCAAATGACCCCATTTTGGAAAGTAGACACCCCAAGCTATTTGCTGAGAGCAATGTTGAGCCCATTAAATATTATTTTTTTTGGTCCCAAGAGATTGAATAATGAAAAAAAAAAAAAAAATTTTTTTTTACAAAAAGTTGTCACTAAATGATATATTGCTCAAACATGCCATGGGCATATGTGGAGATACACCCCAAAATACATTCTGTTGCTTCTCCTGAGTACGGGGATACCACATGTGTGGGACTTTTTGGGAGCCTAGCCGCGTACGGGACCCCAAAATCCAAGCACCGCCTTCAGGCTTTCTAAGGGTGTAATTTTTTTATTTCACTCCTCACTGCCAATCACAGTTTCGGAGGCCATGGAATGTCCAGATGGCACAAATCACCCCCAAATGACCCCATTTTGGAAAGTAGACAACCCCAAGCTATTTGCTGAGAGGTATGGTGAGTATTTTGCAGATCTCGCTTTTTGTCACAATGTTTTGAAAATTGAAAAAAGAAAAAAATAAATTTTTTTTCTTTACTTTCTTCATTTTCAAAAACACATGAGAGCTGTAAAATACTCACCATGCCTCTCAACAAATAGCTTGGGGTGTCTACTTTCCAAAATGGGGTCATTTGGGGGGGTTTTGTGCTATTTTGGCATTTTATGGCCTTCGAAACTGTGATAGGTAGTGAGGAGTGAAATCAAAAATTTGCACCCTTAGAAATGCTGAAGGTGGTGCTTGGGTTTCGGGGCCCCGTACGCGGCTAGGCTCCCAAAAAGTCCCACACATGTGGTATCCCCGTACTCAGGAGAAGTGGCAAAATGTATTTTGGGGTGCAATTCCACATATAACCATGGCATGTGTCAGCAATATATCATTTAGTGACAACTTTTTGAATAAATTTTTTTTTTTTTTTTACTTTATTCAATCACTTGGGACTAAAAAAAAAAATATTCAATGGGCTCAACATGCCTCTCAGCAAATAGCTTGGGGTGTCTACTTTCCAAAATGGGGTCATTTGGGGGGGTTTTGTGCCATCTTGGCATTTTATGGCCTTCAAAACTGTGATAGGTAGTGATAGGTAGTGAGGAGTGAAATCAAAAATTTATGCCCTTAGAAATCCTGAAGGCGGTGCTTGGTTTTCGGGGTCCCGTATGCGGATAGGCTCCCAAAAAGTCCCACACATGTGGTATCCCCGTACTCAGGAGAAGCAGCAGAATGTATTTTGGGGTGTAATTCCACATATGCCCATGGCATGTGTGGGCAATATATCATTTAGTGACAACTTTGGGCAAAAAAAAAAAAGTTTGTAATATTCCCGCAACTTGTGGCAAAATATAAAATATTCCATGTACTCAACATGCCTCTCAGCAAATAGCTTGGGGTGTCTACTTTCCAAAATGGGGTCATTTGGGGGGGTTTTGTGCTATTTTGGCATTTTATGGCCTTCAAAACTGTGATAGGTAGTGAGGAGTGAAATCAAAAATTTGCACCCTTAGAAACCCTGAAGGCGTTGATTGGGTTAGGCTCCCAAAAAGTCCCACACATGTGGTATCCCCATACTCGGAAGAAGCAGCAAAATGTATTTTGGGGTGCATCTCCACATATAACCATGGCATGTGTGAGCAATATATCATTATTCAATCCCTTGGGACTAAAAAAAAAAAAATTCAATGGGCTCAACATGCCTCTCAGCAAATAGCTTGGGGTGTCTACTTTCCAAAATGGGGTCATTTGGGGGGGTTTTGTACTTCCCTGCCATTTTAGCACCTCAAGAAATGAGATAGGCAGTCATAAATTAAAAGCGGTGTAAATTCCAGAAAATGTACTCTAGTTTGTAGACGCTATAACTTTTGCGCAAACCAATAAATATACGCTTATTGGCATTTTTTTTTACTAATGACATGTGGCTGAATACATTTTGGCCCAAATGTTTGACTAAAATTGAGTTTATTGGATTTTTCTTATAACAAAAAGTAGAAAATATCTTTTTTTTTCAAAATTTGCGGTCTTTTTCCGTTTATAGCGCAAAAAATAAAAATCACAGAGGCAATCAAATACCATCAAAAGAAAGCTCTATTTGTGGGAAGAAAAGGACGCAAATTTCGTTTGGTTACAACATTGCATGACCGCGCAATTACCAGTTAAAGCAGTGCAGTGCGAAATTGAAAAAAGACCTCTGGTCCTTTGGCTGCAGAATGGTCCGGGGCTGAAGTGGTTAAGGGCATTTGTTGCTATAGCCACGTTGCTGCAAACGCAAATTGCAGCAATTTGGTTTCTTTTTCAGTGTCTGAATCTGCACTGCAATTCTGCTTTAATCTCAAGTATTGCCCATAGGGCACACTTGCTACAAGAGGTGCAGGATGGAAGGTGGCAGCATGGAGCAGGGAATTGCCAGCAGAGGGTTTTCAATACAAGGTTGTTTCTGATGCTGACAAAATTTGAACATCAAGAAAAGTCAGTTTCTGCTGGCTTAGCGCGAAAGTAAATTTTAAATTGTACTCATTGGTCTTTAAACTGTCAAGGAACGAGAGAAGAGTATCGTTAGCTCCCAGCCAGATAAAGAAAATATTGTTGATGAAGCGCCTCCAAACAGGTATCAGCTCAAAGTAGGGTTGCATATCATCCCTAAAAGAGATTGCGCTCCCACCCCCCGAGATACAGGTTGGCATAAGAGGGGACACACTTGGTCCCCATAGCCACCCCCTGTATCTGGAGGTAGTGGGAGCCCCCAAACAAGAAAATATTGTTGGATATGATGAATTTGAGCAGATCCAAAATTTGTTGTACTGCTTGGGCGCCTCATGGTTTTCAGAGATGAAGCCCTCCACAACATCCACCCCCAATTCATGGGGAATGGAGTTGTAGAGGGCCTCACTAGTGTCTTGCAAATAAGACACAAGATTAGTTGATTAGTTGGCTCGTTGTTTTGGTAAGGCAGCCATTTCCAGACACTGGGACGACTGGGGGGTTTTTCAGGGTTTTTGTAGATGTTAGGGAGTGCATATAGGGTTGGTGTCCGAGGAGAGATTACATTGAGAAATTCCCAGGTTTTCTTTTTGATAAGGCCTTGATAGGCCGAACCAATAAGATGTTGGTAAGGAGTAATAGTCAAGGTAAGGTGGCTAGGGGATACCTTCCGATACCATTCCCGATTTTGTAAGATGGCCATGACCATGGACTCATATTGATGATTGTCCATGATCACCAGATTTCCCCCCTTGTTAGAGGGCTTAATGATTATACTTTTATTTTGCTGTAGAGATCTCAAGGCCTCTATTTGAGAAAAAGTTAAGTTTGGGACAGATCCCTCCATTTGCTCTTGGTGATTTCTTTGGTCACCTGGTTGGTGAATGCCCAAACATTGGGACTCCCTTGTAGGGTTGGAAAAACACAAGATTTTGGTTTGTAGTCTTTGGGTTTAGAAACTATTGGGGGAGGAGGGCAGCCAGAACCAGACCAAAGGCACTCCGACCTCCATGACATCGGTCTCATCTATGCCTCCCTCCTCCCACAGCTCCATAAAATCCTCCACGGCCTTGATGTCCCCAATGGTCATTAATTTCCAAAGGGGATTATCTAAAGTTTGGGTCTGAATCGATGGTTCGAGCCTGTCGTACAAAATCTTAAACATTTAATTTGCGTGAAAATAAATTGAGATCTTTAATGCAAATTGGTCCACCCTTTGCGTAGGGCAGAAGATCAGACCAAATCCTAAAACAGAAATTTTGTTCTGCTGAGAGAGAATAGGAGGACCACGTTTCCCTGATACAAAAAAGAATGGAAACTCCTATAAGTCACTACATTGGCATACATCATAACTTCAATAGCACCAAAATGCATTTTTTTGCCTTAGAGCACATTCCCCCTGGAGACAGAGGTGACTATGATAAATTGCTTTTACAACGGGAGGCCCGGTGGATAAATGATTTATCAGCTTTAAAGTATCCTGGCCTAAACGATGCCTTCAGCTTCAAATGTTTTCTCTAAGTTCAATTTTCTTTATATATACATTTTTCTTTTAATTTTATTATTCATATTTATCTTCATTTTATTTCTCTTCACCTTGTCAAAACTCCTGAGGAAGCTCAAATGAGCGAAACGTGTTGAGTGGTATATTCTGAGTGGTATCTCTTGCTTCAACTATCTGTTTTGTTTTTTACAGAACTTAATGTGGATACTTGTATCTTTTTGTGTCATTTGCACTTTTGTAATAAAAACCTTTTATAGATGCCTATAGAGTGTCTATCTATCATGCCTTATCAACACCTTAAAAATCCTGGGGTTTGTTTACCCAATTTTCCTTCCTTTATTTTTGATTAAAATATAACACTCACTTGTTTTGTAGATTTCTTCCCCCGATGACCCCTGTAATATAAAAAATTAAGTTATATAATTGTGTCCTGTCCATTTTAATTTTTTTTCATCCAGTTCCAGGGACACGGTGCTGCTCGCTCTCTCCCCATCCTCGCGCATGCGCAGTAATGCGCCATAGTGGCGCTGTAAAGTATACAGGTTGCCAAACAAGGGGTGGCGTCGTCAGAAGTGCCTGCCCCGTTGTTATGGCAACCTAGCCCTCGGCGCTGCAAAACTGACTGAAATGATGACACACATCTCCCAGGAGCAGTAGCGAGCGGAGGCGCCGAGGGAAGTGACAAAAGGAGCCTTGGCGGTGAAGGAGGACGATTTTGAGGGACCGCATAGCAACAGCCATTTAAAGGTGAGTAAAAAAATAAAAATATCCAAATGTTTTTTTTTTTTTTATTTATTTCGTGCACATTAATGATTTTTTTTTTTTTTTGGTGGAGCTCCACTTTAACTAACCAATCCAATGTAAATTATTTTATATTCATTTTGTTTTGGTTTTATTCTTGAATTTTTCTAGGTACTTTTCTTCTCTTTTCTAGGCCTTTATTAGGTATATATATTTATATATACAGTATTCAACAAAAGTGAGTACACCCCTCATATTTTTGTAAATATTTTATTATATCTTTATGTGACAACACTGAAGAAATTACACTTTGCTACAATGTAAAGTAGTGAGTGTACAGCTTGTATAACAGTGTAAATGTGCTGTTCCCTCAAAATAACTCAACACACAGCCAATAATGTCTAAACCACTGCCAACAAAAGTGAGTACACCCCTAAGTGAAAATGTCCAATTGGGCCCAATTAGCCATTTTCCCTCTCCAGTGTCATGTGACTCGTTCGTGTTACAAGGTCTCAGGTGTGAATGGGAAGCAGGTGTGTTAAATGTGGTGTTATCACTCTCACTCTCTCATTCTGGTCAGTGGAAGTTCAACATGGCACCTCATGGCAAAGAAATGTTGCTCTACATAATGATGGCCTAGGTTATAAGAAGATTGCCAGGACCCTGAAACTGAGCTGCAGCACGGTGGCCAAGACCATTCATCGGTTTAACAGGACAGGTTCCACTCAGAACAGGCCATGGTCGACCAAAGAAGTTGAGTGCACATGCTCAGCGTCATATTCAGAGGTTGTCTTTGGGAAATAGACATATGAGTGCTGCCAGCATTGCTGCAGAGGTTGAAGGGGTGGGGGATCAGCCTTTCAGTGCTCAGACCATACGCCGCACACTGCATCAAATTGGTCAGCATGGCTGTCGTCCCAGAAGGAATCCTCTTCTAAAGATGATGCACAATGTTTCTATTGGGAAAGTTACCGGGGCCAGAGGGTCTTCCTATTGTTTATTACAAGGTTAATAGTGAGCTTTTGGCTCCTGTACTCGCTTCTCTTTACTCTGATTGTATGAAGGAAGGAGCCTTACCAGAATCAATGAGTCATGCTCATATAGTTTTAATCTATAAGCATCCAAAAGATCCATCTTCTTGAGCTTCATATAGGCCCATTGCTCTATTGAATGTAGATTTTAACATTTTGACAAAACTCATCTCTAGGCGACTACAACCATTGCTGCCAAATATTGATTCAGATCAGATGGGGTTCATGTCTGGCAGGGCTACAGATGTGAATTTTAGGAGATTATTAGAGTTGAGCGGACACCTGGATGTTCGGGTTCGGCGGGTTCGGCCGAACTTCGGAAAAAAGTCAGGGTTCGGGACCGAACTTGACTCGAACTTGACCCCGAACCCCATTGAAGTCAATGGGACCCGGACTTTTGAACACTAAAATGGCTGTAAAAAAGTAATGGAAAGGGCTAGAGGGCTGCAAATGGCAACAAAATGTTGTTCAGAGCATGGCAAGTGATCTGCAAACAAATGTGGATAGGGAAATAACTTAAAATAACATAAAAAAATAAAAAATAAAAATAAAATGCTGGAGGCCCCCTTCTCAGCAGAAGAGGTACAGGAAGTCATTAAGAACCTCAGAAACTCAACGGCACGATGCCGCACATATGGTGGGAATACCCCAGAATACGCACTTTCTGGAAAAAATTATTAACTTTCATCAGGAGACTGGGTGGGAGACAATGTGAAGGAACCAGAGGCACTGTCAGCAACCCAATCTACTATCGCCTGTACTTGTCCTGGCCTCAACATTCGTACAGCCTCATTAGGCGCGCCAAAATACAGCTGCAGGCTCTGTCGCCTACTCGTACCTGAGGAAGGTGTTTCACTAGTGCGTGTAGCTGGCACAGATCGACCTGCAACAGGAGCGCCACCAGCGGCACCACGTCCCCTTTTAGTGTCTAAAGCGTGTATGTATGAACACGCATAAAATGCTATTGGGAAAAAAAACACAGCAAAATTACATTTTTTTGCAATGTTTTTCCAATATCAGAATACACGGATAGTGTCTAAAGCGTGTATGTATGAACACGCATAAAATGCTATTGGGAAAAAAAAAACACAGCAAAATTAAATTTTTTTGCAATGTTTTTCCAATATCAGAATACACGGATAGTGTCTACAGCGTATATGTAAACATGCAGAAAATGCTATTGGGAAAAAAAAACACTGCAAAATTAAATTTCCTTGCAATGTTTTTCCAATATCAGAATACACGGATAGTGTCTACAGCGTGTATGTATGAACACGCAGAAAATGCTATTGGGAAAAAAAAACACAGCAAAATTAAATTTTTTTGCAATGTTTTTCCAATATCAGAATACACGGATAGTGTCTACAGCGTATATGTAAACATGCAGAAAATGCTATTGGGAAAAAAAAACACTGCAAAATTAAATTTCCTTGCAATGTTTTAACAATATCAGAATACACGGATAGTGTCTACAGCGTGTATGTATGAACACGCAGAAAATGCTATTGGGAAAAAAAAAACACAGCAAAATTAAATTTTTTTGCAATGTTTTTCCAATATCAGAATACACGGATAGTGTCTACAGCGTATATGTAAACATGCAGAAAATGCTATTGGGAAAAAAAAAAACACAGCAAAATTAAATTTTTTTGCAATGTTTTTCCAATATCAGAATACACGGATAGTGTCTACAGCGTGTATGTATCACGCAGATACAGAAGAACACGCAGAAAATGCTATTGGGGAAAAAAAACACAGCAAAATTAAATTTTTTTGCAATGTTTTTCCAATAGCAGAATACACACAGACTATGGTGTATCTCTTACTATATGCAGTGTTGGTCCTAATGGTGCACTGAGCTTGCAGGTAAAACTTTTATATTTTGTCTGGCACTGGCCTCAGGGCACTGTTAAAAGACCGTGCACTGCACCCCAGCCAGGGTACAATTGATTTAGGAATCTCTTCAATAATTCTCTCTGCCTCTTTCTTTTGCTTAATAAAGAAACTCCCTACTCTACTCTAGCTATCTAGATCGCTCACTGATCTAACTAATTTGAAGAAAATTAAAGGAATGTGGACTGACTGACTTTATCACACTAACTCCTAAAATCCTCTCTCTCAGCAACACAGGAACCTGTCTATAGCAGAATGACGCTGTGTGCTGTGTGTCTGGACTATATATAGAGGCAGGGTCACATGCTGCACTGCCCAATCACAGCCATGCCATTAGTAGGCATGGCTGTTATGGCTTCTAAGGGCACACTAGTGAAACTAGCGTCGATTGGCTGCCCTGCAGCTGTTAAAAAGGCGCCAATACATCGCCGAACACCGGACCCGAACCCGAACTTACAGCCAATAGTTCGGGTTCGGGTCCGGGTCCCGAACACCCAAAAGTCTTTACAGTTCGGGTTCGCTCAACCCTAGAGATTATATACTAATATTCATGCTTCACATCTTAATCAAGGATTATTGCCTCTCTAGATATAGAGAAGGCTTTTGATACTTGGAGTGGCCCTTTTTGTGCGAGGTACTCCGCAGAATTGGCTTTCCAATGGTATTTATAAAATGGTTGGAGGTCTTATATAGAAATCCAACAGCTGCAGTAAAGATGGGTGGAGGATTGTCAACAGTTTTTTTTCATTGTTTTTTTTTCATTGTTTAGGGGAACTCGGCAGAGCTGCCCTCTCTCTCCGACCTCCCCCAATATTAAGCGATTGCGGATTGGTTGGATGAGAGGAGGGTAGCCTTATATGCAGACAACCTTTTTATTATTATTATTATTTTTTTAACAGAGATGTTTTATTGAAAGACAAAACAGCATTACAGTTTCATTTTGCAGAAAAGTGGTTTACAGGCATGTACAACAGTTATTATTCCATTCCTTTCCAGTATCCAATCTCCAAGCCCAGTTCGCAATCACAGTACTCTTTATATCCACCCCCCCTCAATTCCCCCCTTCATGACAAGATAGGATCTATCGTCAATTGCGCTTATCCTAAATACTCAGCATAAGATTAGAATAAACATTTCCTAAATTGGGTAAGTAAAGGGGGATCATCTATTGGGGGGGGGGGGGGGGGGCTAGGTCCAGCATAGCTAATTACATATCCACAGATGCTTCAGAGGTTAACTTCTAAACAAGTTCAGCCGTTGACATCTATCCAGTCCGACCATATCTTGTCAAATTTTGCAGGGCATTGTCTGCTTTCATAGGTGAGCCTCTAGAGGGGCAGAACGGTGTCTATCGTGTGGCTCCAGTTCTCCCTCCTAGGCGGCTCTACTGATTTCTATTTGAGAAGAATTTCTCTTCTGGCATAGAACAAGAAGAAAGTCCAAAATAATTTGGTGTATCTGTCCCCCTGGATCTCCTCCATATGACTCAGGAGGAGGACCAGGGGGTCAAATGGGACCCGTGCACCCAAGACCTCACTCAGTGCGTCGGTCACCTGCTGCCAGTAGGGCTGGATTTTGGGGCAAGCCCATACCATGTGCCAGAAGGAGCCAACGTCTCTACTAAACCTGGGACATAGCGGGTCTCTGTTGGGAAATATCCTGGCTAATCTTTGTGGGGTGAAGTAAGCCCTATGCAAGAACTTAAGCTGTATGAATCTATCCCTTGCGGCTATCAGTGTCGGGATATATGTGGAAACAAGTATAGGTGAATCTCTCGCACTACTACGAGTAAATAGGTAGGTCAGAATAAAAACAATAGGTGGATGGTGTTTGCAGCAAAGTGAGTAGTGTTCACAAAAGCACTTAAAAGGGATAGATGAGTAGAGAAACTTTGCGCAAACTAAATACAAATATATATTTGTAGGAAATGCAATAATGACTAGGTCCCTCAGGGGGCGCTAGTCTAGGATAAGGAAGGGATCCAAGACCAGAGAGTGAAAGTTATGGTCTAAAAGTGCAAAATATGCAAGAGGGGTGTATATAAAGTGAATAAATAATTAATTAATAAATAATTAAGTAATAAATAGTTCATAAACGTGACTGGATAACGCTGTATCTCAAATCAATCAGAATAGTAAAAATAGTGCATAAACATCGATAAAAAATAAATAAATATAATGCTAAAATTGCAGTGTATCAAGAAATAAAAAAGCAATGTATCCTGTGATAAAAATTAGCAAATTAATAATGAATCATGTGATAAAGATAATAATCATAAGTGTTAAATCCTGTAGTAAAAGTAATAATAAATAATAATAACGATAATAATAAATGGTGGCAACAAGCCCTGTGATAACAAAATATCCTGTGATGAAAAAATCATGTGATGAAAAAATCAATAATTGGAATAAAATTCGGCGATAGATACTCAAATAAGTCCTGCGATAAAAGATCGAATGAAATATAAAATCGAATGGAACATAAACAAATAGATGAATAAAAGGGATGTGAATAAAAAGCGTCCAAAAATAAATATAGCAATATAGCCAGATCAATGGATAAAAGGGAACCAAATACACAGAAAACGTCCTGATAATATAAATAGTTTCAAATCGGCCAATCCACTATGTGTAGAAGAAAAAGGAAACAAATGGCTCTTTGTGAAGAAGAATGGAAATTTCCGCAGGTATTCCTATGTATGTATAATGGTTTCTCTATATTGCTGCTGTATTCACGCTGCTATTCATCTATTTTTTGGGGGTTAATCCTTTTCTGGTCTCCCAGAACTCTCACCTTAAAGAAGATCAAATGAGCCTTTCAGGGGTATCCAAATAAGCCCCTAAAAATGGTAATCAGAGTGTCCTACTGCGGGGTCCAGCCTGGTCCTTCTCCTTTAATACCCTCAGTAATCCGGACCTAAAATGCTAAGTGTCTTCACAGCAGCATGCCAGGATGGGGAAAAGAGAAAAGAAGGGGGCCTCCACTAGTGTAGTACGTTTGTATAAAGATTGACAATTTTATTAAGCATAAGTAATAGACTCGTACATTTTAAAAATATAAAGTATGCAATGGGTTAAAAAAAAATTGTATCACCAAGGCGTCCTCAGCGCCTACTCGCGTCCTCCTCTGTGTGTGTTTGCCTACGGCCACAGAGGAGGACGCGAGTAGGCGATGAGGACGCCTTGGTGATACAATTTTTTTTTAACCCATTGCATACTTTATATTTTTAAAATGTACGAGTACACTCTGATTACCATTTTTAGGGGCTTATTTGGATACCCCCGAAAGGCTCATTTGATCTTCTTTAACCACTTGCTTACTGGGCATGTAAACACCCTTCCTGCCCACACCAATTTTCAGCTTTCGGTGCTCTCACACTTGGAATGACAATAACTCAGTTATGCAACACTGTACCCAAATGATTTTTTTTTCATACAAATAGAGCTTTCTTTTGGTGGTATTTGATCACCTCTGGGTTTTTTATTTTTTGCGCTATAAATGAAAAAAGACCGAAAATTTTGAAAAAAAAAACTAATTTTTCTTAGTTTATGTGATAAAATTTAGCAAATTATTAATTTTTCTTCATAAATTTTGGCCACAATTTATACTGCTACATATCTTTGGTAAAAATAACCCAAATTAGTGGATATTATTTGGTCTTTGTGAAAGTTATAGAGTCTACAAGCGGTGGTGCAAATCATAAAAAATTGATCACGCCTGATGTACTGGTGGCCTATCTCATTTCTTGCGACCCAAACAAGCCAGGAAAGTACAAATACCCCCCAAATGACCCCTTTTTTGAAAGTAGATATTCCAAGGTATTTAGTAAGAGGCATGTGAGCTTTTTGATGTTGTCATTTTTTTCCCACAATTCTTTGCAAAATTAAGATTTTTTTTTTTTCACAAAATGTTCATTGTAATAGGTAATTTCTCTCACATGGCATGTGCATACCACAAATGACACCCCAAAATACATTCTGCTACTCCTCCTGAGTATGGCGATACCAAATGTGTGAGACTTTTACACAGCCTGGCCACATACAGAGACCCAATATTGAAATAGCACCATCAGGCGTTCTACAAGCATAAATGACACATCTCATTTCTCAACCACCTATTACACTTTTGAAGGTCCTGGAGCACCAGGACAATGGAAACGCCCACAAAGTGACCCCATTTTGGAAAGCTAACACCCCAACGTATAATCTATGAGGCATAATGAGTCTTTTGAATGGTTAAGTAATAGACTCATACACACCCCAAAAGATTACCTGTGGTTTTAGTAGCGCAGTTGTCCACAGGAGGATAGCACTGGTCCAGGCAGCAGGCAGGAACTTGGTCAGCAAAAGCGAAAACACAATTTTCCAGGCAACAGGCAGGAATACTGTCCATAGTCAATACAGGCAGCAGGCAGGGATACTGTCCATATACAGTCCAAGGTCAGTGCAGGCAGAGATTGTCAGCAGTGCCAAAATATTGGTCCTGGTAGTAGGCAGGAACATGGTCCATCCACGTGGTGTGGTCAGTTCATGCGACAAGCAGAAGCATGATGGCATAGGTCCTACAGGCAGCAGGCAGAAGTAGGGCCTTGTTCAGGACAGAATGGGGACAGGGGTAGAGGCTTCTCCCACCCAAATCTCTTTGAAGCCTCCAGACCCTAATCTAGGAATTAGAAAACAAATGAAAGTTTTCTTCATCCAGAAAAACAATTCTGGAGCCCCTCACATATGTGAGACCCCTGTGTTATGAACCCCACTAGTCCACTGGCAGGGTACAAGATCAGTCCAAGAGGCAGGCAAAAGGCATGGTCAAACAGTCCAGGGTCAGTTCCAGATCAGGCAGAGGTATGTACAGAATTGATAGGCAGAAGCATGGTCAAATAACAGTCCAGGGTCAGTTCCAGATCAGGCAGAGGTATAAACAGAATCAGTAGGCAGAAGCATTGTTGAATAACAGTCCAGAGTCAGTTCCAAATCAGGCAGAGGTATAAACAGAATCAGTAGGCAGAAGCATGGTCGAACAACAAGCCAGGGTCAGTTACAGAGCAAGCAGAGGCATAAGGGGTGTGAAGGTAAATGGCAGGAAGTGAGGGTTATGTTTACCATACTTCACTAATAATTCAGTGAAGTATGGTAACGGCGGAAACAGTTAACTACGCAGAGGCCTGGTTGGGAAGGACAATCTGCACAATGATAAGTGGTGTCTCTTCTCAATCCTCGCTTGGAGCACACCCGGCATCTTTTCTGACATTTTTGGCCTGTTGGAGTGGGAGAGATTTTATCAGGAAAGTGGCATTCAGAGAGTCTGCTTATGACATTGGATTGAATATTTTGTGGTGGGCCGTTCGGGAATATAAGGGCAGTGGTGATTTCCTCCTGGTAGCCAAGGAAGGGTCTGGGTCTTTCAGTGGAGTTGCGGTAGATAATATAGCTGTTGTATGTGGCCAAATTAAAGAAATAAATAGCAACTTTTTTATACCACTGGTATGTTCTTCTTGTGGCAAGATGAGGTTTGAGCATCTGGTCGTTGAAGTCGACACCCCCATGAACATGTTGTATTCATGGATACACAGTGGTTTTTGTATTGGGCCAGTCCTCCAGGTGATCTCAACAAATGTGTTGTTGTGGATCGACGAAAGCATGTACACATCCCTTCTGTCCCTCCACTTCACAGCCAGAATTTCCTCATTGCGTAAGCTTGCCGTCTCCCCTCTTCTCAGCTTCTTGTTGACGAGGCTTTGAGGAAAGCCCTTCCGGTTCGTTCTTACGGTGCCGCATGCTGGCGTGTTCTTCCTGTGAAGGTTTCAGAACAGGGGCAAACTTGTATAAAAGTTATCCACATAGAGATGGTAACCTTTCTCCAGGAGTGGGTTTATGAGTTGCCAAACGACTTTCCCACTCGATCCGATATAGTCTGGGCAATTAGGGGGATGTAGCTGGGTGTCCTTCCCTTCGTACACCATGAAGGAATATGTATAACCTGGGGCTTGGTCGCACAACTTGTACAATTTCACTCGATAGCGGGCCCTTTTGGTGGGAATAAATTGTTTTAAGCCCAGCCTGCCAGAAAATTTGATCAGGGACTCATCCACACATACGTGTTGGTCTGGGGTAAACAACTGGGGGAAGATCTGAGAAAAATAATTTATTAGCGGCCGAATTTTATAGAGCTTATCAAAATTTGGGTGATTTCAGGGAGGGCACTGGGTGTTATCATTGAAGTGTAAGAATCTCAAAATCATCAGATATCTGGTCCTGGGCATTACATAAGAAAAGATGGGCATGTGGTAGATGTGGAGGGATGACCAATGAGCACGGATTTCGTTTTTATTGTTTAGTCCCATACAGAACGTGAGTCCCAAAAAAATTCTAAACTCCTCCACTGTCAGGGCTCTCCACTGGTAGGGACGGGCATAAGAGGACGTTGGATTACTTGCGATAAATTGTTGTGCATATAGGTTGCACTGGGCCACAATCGATGCAAGCATGTCCTCGGTAAAAATTAAATTGAAGAAATCCATCAGGGAAAATTTTTCTGTGTCCACCTGGACTCCTGGGTGGGCAGTGAAAGGGGGAACGTTAGCTTCTCCTGAATTAGGAGGAAGCCACAAGGGGTTCTGAAGGGCATAGGGAAGGCTAGCATGGGACCTAACCCTTTGGGGCCGAGGTGACACCCCACTGGAACTTGGCCTTTGCCGAGGTACTGCAGTGCTGGTGGATGGCACTGCGGTGCTGGTGGATGGCACTGCGGTAGTGGTGGATGGCACTGCCTCATCAGTACGCCTTCGTCTGGCGGGCGGACTCTCATCTTCCTCCTCTGAGGCTGTCATTGTCCCACTACTTATGACAGGCTCGTAGTCCATGTCAGAATCGGAACCTGCATAGGAGGAGGAATCCGAAGCGGAGAGCTCCCCGTTGCTCTCGTCGGCCGCAAGAATGTCGTAAGCCTCCTCGGCTGAATATAACCTTTGTGACATGCTTATCACAAATGGCACTGACAGGTGACACTGATGTGGCAGGTGACACTGACAGGTGACACTGATGTGGCAGGTGACACTGACAGGTGACACTGATGTGGCAGGTGACACTGACAGGTGACACTGATGTGGCAGGTGACACTGACAGGTGACATTGATGTGGCAGGTGACACTGGCAGGTGACACTGATGTGGCAGGTGGCACTGACAGATGGCACTGATATGTGGCACTGACGACTGGTGGCACTGACAAATGGCACTGATACGTGGCACTGACGACTGGTGGCACTGACAGATGCACTGATACGTGGCACTGACGACTGGTGGCACTGACAGATGGCACTGATACGTGGCACTGACAGATTGCACTGATACGTGGCACTGGTGACAGGTGGCACTGGCAGATGGCACTGGCAGATGGCACTGGCAGATGGCACTGGCAAATGGCAGATGGCACTGGCAGATAGCACTGGCAGATGGCACTGGCAGATTGCTCTGGCAGATGGGGCAGGCAGATGGCACTGTATGGGTACTGATGGCACTGTAAAGTGTTTTTAACTCACTATAGATAACGCTGGCACAGATCGCTCTCTCTCTCCTCACACGCTGTCTCTGTGTGAGGAGAGAGAAAGCCGGCAATGAGAGATGATCTCATATGTTTACATTTGAGATCATCTCTCATTGGCTGCTGAGATCGCGCTGTAATTGGCTGTTTACAGCGATCTGTGATTGGCCAACACAGATTTTCCCCGCTGCGCGCCCTCGAGGGCGCGCAGGGAGGAGGTAAACAGGAGGACGTCCTCCCAGCAGAGAGCGTGCGCGCTGCAGCCGTCTTTCGGCTATAGCGCGGGCGCGAACTGGTTAAGGTGAGAGTTCTGGGAGACTGGAAAAGGATTAACCCCCAAAAAATAGATGAATAGCAGCGTGAATACAGCAGCAATATAGAGAAACCATTATACATACATAGGAATACCTGCGGAAATTTCCATTCTTCTATACAAAGAGCCATTTGTTTCCTTTTTCTTCTACACATAGTGGATTGGCCGATTTGAAACTATTTATATTATCAGGACGTTTTCTGTGTATTTGGTTCCCTTTTATCCATTGATCTGGATATTGCTATATTTATTTTTGGACGCTTTTTATTCACATCCCTTTTATTCATCTATTTGTTTATATTCCATTCGATTTTATATTTCATTCGATCTTTTATCGCAGGACTTATTTGAGTATCTATCGCAGGATTTTATTCCAATTATTGATTTTTTCATCACAGTGATTTTTTCATCACAGGATATTTTGTTATCACAGGGCTTGTTGCCACCATTTATTATTATCGTTATTATTATTTATTATTACTTTTACTACAAGATTCAACGCTTATAATTATTATCTTTATCACAGGATTCATTATTAATTTGCTAATTTTTATCACAGGATACATTGCTTTTTTATTTCTTGATACACTGCAATTTTAGCACAATATTTATTTATTTTTTATCGATGTTTATGCACTATTTTTACTATTCTTATTGATTTGAGATACAGCGTTATCCAGTCACGTTTATGAACTATTTATTAATTATTTATTTATTAATTAATTATTTATTCACTATTTATTCACTTTATATACACCCCTCTTGCATATTTTGCACTTTTAGACCATAACTTTCACTCTCTGGTCTTGGATCCCTTCCTTATCCTAGACTAGCGCCCCCTGAGGGACCTAGTCATTATTGCATTTCCTACAAATATATATTTGTATTTAGTTTGCGCGAAGTTTCTCTACTCATCTATATGTGGAAACACACTCCTCCAATTTTTCGTCTAGAGTAGGTATGTCCATTTTCCATTTGTCAAAGGATCGGGTCAGCTTTGTGTCGTAGGTCACTGTCAGGTAGAGGTAGAGGGAGGAAAGGGGTCTTCCCATTGTGCTAGAGGTCAGAAGCCTCTCCACTGAGTCCGACTCCAGAGTGATTTCCTCTGGGAACTGGGCCCTAAAAGCATGGCCCAGTTGCCAGTATCGAAATGTTCACTTTGCTGACAGTGAATATGTGAATTTCATATCCTGAAAAGTCATGAGTCTACCGTTTTTGACTTGACTTGACTTTTTGATGTGCTTTAACGTTTTTATCCCCTTTTTTGCCCATTCTGAGGGGTCCGGCAGGGAGGCAAAGTGAGACCGGAGGGGGTTACCCAGAGGGGCATGTGGGGAGATATGTGGAAGGGTTTTGCATTTATTTCCCTAGCCTCCTGCCGGGCCCTTATTGTGGTTTCCATGGGGTCGTCACAGAGGGGTCTGCCTTTTTCCCCCTAAACAGGAGGTTGCTAAGAGCTGCGCAAGATCCCAGTGTGGCCGCCTCCAATGTAACAGCCGGGTTTTGTCTGGCCTGGGTGAACCACCATCGAATTGTGACCAAAACTGCTGCCCAGTAATAAATTTGAAAGTAATCCTCCACTAGAAAGGGGGAGGTGAAGTATTTGTTTTGCTACTCTGGGAGGTCTCCCAGCCCAGACAAAGGCACCCAGCTGCCCCTCCAGTTTCTTGAAGAAAGCCCTGGGGATGTGGATCGGGGGGGTTTCTAAAGTAATACAGAAATTTGGGCAGTAGCATCATTTTGAGCATGTTAACTCTGCCTACCGGCGTCAGGGGGAGGGAGCGCCAAGCTGCACATTTAGTGTTGCATTAGTGGCTGAAGGTTCCGATTTGTATATTCACCTAAGTCTGTAGTAATCTTTATCCCCGGATACTTGATTTCGTCCGCCCATTTAAGTTGTGTCTGGAAGTTTGGTCTGGTCATGGTGGGGTGGAGTGAGAAGAGTTCAGACTTATCCCAGTTAATGCGTATACCCGAGAATGTGCTAAATCGGTTAAAAAGGGTCAGAACTCTCTGTAGGGAGGGGGACGAGTCGGTGAGGTACAGTAGGGCGTCGTCCGCGTACAGGGAGATTTTCTCTTGAATGGTGCCAACTGGGATACCCCGTACCTCGTTGTCTGCCCTGATGAGAGCGGGAAAAGGTTCTATATCCAAGGCGAACAGACCTGGGGACAGGGGGCAGTCCTGCCTCGTCGTAGCGGGAATGGTTGAGAGAGGGAAGCATTAGTGTAGACCCTGGCCTGGGGGGCAGCATAGAGCATTTTAACCCATGAGATGTATTTACAACCAAAGCCAAATTTAGTCCGGATCGCCCACAGGTACCTCCACTCAACGGAGTGAAAAACCTTCTCGGCGTCTCCTACCTCGTCTGCTCTGACTATGTGTGTAAAGAGTGTTCTAAGGTTTATATCCGTGCCTCTGCCCGGCATTAAACACGTTTGGTCGGGGTGCACCAGTGCCGTAATGACCGTATTCAGCCTGTTAGCCAAAATCTTGGCCAATATTTTGGCATCGACATTCAAGAGCAAGATTGGTCTATACGAGGGACAGAGGTATCACAACTATGACTGCCTCCCCCATGGAGGGCGGGAGTGACTGTGTGTCTGCTGCTGCTGTCAGCATGGCGTGGAGTCTATTAGGCAGAACGTTAGGGTATTGTTTAAATAGCTCTATGGGTATGCCGTCAGGGCAAGGAGTTTTACCCGGTTGCATAGATTTGAGTGCTTTAAGCGTTTCGTCTAAGGTGATGGGCTTGTCTAGCAACTCCCTATATTTGTCCGTCAGAATGGGGACGTCAACGTCTGCCAGGTAAGTTGTCAGTTCTGCGTCAGTAAAAGTCACCTGTGATGTATAGAGCATTTTGTATTATGTGGCAAAGCATTGATTAATCTCTTCCGACGTGTAGAGAAGGTCACCATTAGGACCAAGGATATGGGGGAGACTGGTCCCCCTCGACTGTTCTCTAGAGAGCCAGGCAAGAAGTTTGCTGGACCTCTCTCCCTGTTCGAAAATACGTTGGGATTGTGCGAGTAGCTTCTTCTGAGTCAGGGATGTTCGAAGGGAGAGGACCTCTCTAGTCATGGTTTGCATTCTAGTTAAGTGCTGGGGGTCTCGAGTACGGACGTAAAGTTCCTCCTGGGTCGTGGCCACATTTTCAGCCACGACCAAGGCGGAGCGTCTCTCCCTTCTGACTTCAGCTATAATGGCTTTGTATTATCCCCTTGTAAATGCCTTGAAGGCGTCCCCGAGGCCGCAGTCCCTGAGTTATCTACCCAGTAACCCTCCATCACCCTGGCATACTGGGGATCTACACCCTGATCCGAGATCCAAAACCTCCAGAGCCTCCAGAGTTTAGCTGGGGAGCCCGAGTCACCTATGGTTACTAGTAAGGGGGCGTGGTCCGTTATTCCCCTGGGCAATATTTTAACATCTTGCACTCTGGACAGGACCAATGGGCCGGCAAAAATTAGATCAATGCGGGAGAAGGAACCGTGTGTTGCAGAGTGGCAGGTGTAGGCCCGGGTCTGGGGGTATCTCCAATTCCAGACATGGGAACTGTAACTGTAACTGTACAGTTAAACTGTAAGTTTCGGCCCAAGCTAGCAGCCCTGGGCCCGTAGGACTCGCAGCCGTCAGTCTGTCAACACCCGGTTAAGGTGCCATATTGAAATCCCCCAAAAGCATCATGTGGTCTGAGGAAAAATCAGCAAGTTTGGCTGTTATTCTATTTAGTAGCTTCAGTGAAGCTGGAGGGGGTAAGTATAAGCCCACTATGGACCAGGTTTGTGAAAGAATTCTAGCATTAAGAATAATGTATCTCCCATCAGGGTCCAGCACCATGTCCAGAAGTTTGAAGGGCAGCGATTTGTTCACCAGTATGCTCACACCTCTGGCAAAAGTGGAGTAGGTGGAATGGTAATGACTGCCCACCCAAGGCTTCTTCAGAGCCAGAGTTCTACTTCCCACTAGGTGAGTCTCCTGGAGTATGCATATGTGGGGATTATGTGACTTTATAAATTGGAAGACCAGTGACCTCTTAACTGGGGAGTTGAGGCCCCTGGTATTCCAGGACATTATTTTAAGAGCAGCCATAATGGGTGGGCTTCCTGGGAACCTCAGGATGGGTTGGGCAGAAACCTGCTGGCTTTGGCACGTGGACCCAGAGCGAACCATCCGTGGGTCCCTGTTTTGCAAATACCGTTAATCTACTGAGAGTTCTATACAGTGCACAATCAATAAAACATCTGAACTTCAACATAAGATGAAAAGAAAAAACAAAGAAAAAATGTACAACTGTAACAGCCCTAAAGGGGCAATAAACCCCTCCCCCCACCCCGCTCTTTCCCCCAAAACTGGGAAGAGCTTCCATTCCCAAAACCCAACTCAGCACTCTGGCTGCAAAGGGGGGAACCCATGCAAGAGGCGAGCTGGAGCCCGCCGGAACTCTTCCGGGGGTATCCAATTGAGCCTGTCCATGCTCTGAGATGTACTCCTCCGCCAGGTATTGGCCAGCTTGTAGGGCTCATGGATAAAACAAGGGTTAGAACCATAAATCCGGGGTAACAATGGGCCCTCCTGCAAACAAAATTATAATGTCTTCCAGTGGGCACTTCCGAATACGGGACCCCAGGGATGGGCCGAGGCCCTGTAGGAGTGTTCACAGCGGTCTCCAAGGTATAAGTCACAGTTTTCGGCCAGTCTGCTCTAATGGTAGGGGTACAACAGACCCATAACTAAGTAAGAGTGCGCTTTGGGAGCATTCCAGAAGGGGGGAAAACCAAGGGAGACCACCGTTGCATGGGAGGATAGGGGTCAGCATGCAGTCAGTGTGTAGCGACGGACCGGCAACAAAAATAGCCTGTCACACCGCGGGTGGCCCAAAAGTGTTAGTTAAAGCAGGGTACTCACAGTTAGTCTGTTCAGCGGTGTGGCGGTAAAGTATCCATCCAAGCGGAGGCTTCCTTGGGCGAGTGGAAAAAACGTGAGGATTCTCCATCTTGGACCCGGAGTCAGGCGGGAAAAAGCACGCTGTATTAAATGTTGCAGGCTTTTAAAGCCCCCTTGACTTGATCAAAGGATTTGCTTTGCATTTGGGTCTCGACGGAGTAATTCGGAAATATCATTAATTTTGCATTTTGGTAGCAGAGTTCCACCTTCAGTCTGGATGCACGAAGAACCTCATCTCTGTCCCTAAAATTGAGCATGCTGAGGATGAAGGTCCTTGGAGGGGCCCCGAGGGGGTTCGGCTTCGGCGGAACACGGTGTGCCCTCTCGGCAGTATAGTGGGGTGAGAAGTGTGCGTCAGGGAGGAGCGAGTGCAACATGGACTAAACAAAGGCCGTCGGGTCTGCCCCTTCAGCTACCTCTGGTAGGCCTATGATCCGGAGGTTGTTTCTCCTGTTCCTGTTCTCGGCGTCCTCTGCCCTGTATTCCAGGGCCTTCACTTTTGTATGGAGAGTACGGAGGGACGCTGCTTGCTCCATGGAGTCATCCTCCACCCGTCCTATTAGGTGTTTCGCCTCTGTCACTCTGGAGCAGAGCTTATCAATGTCCTGGCGTATGAGGCTGACATCTAGCTGCACCTCTTCAATTTTGGCCGTGAGGGTCGACTGGTAGGTCGCTATCGCTGCCATCACCTCCGCCAGCCATGGCGGTCTGGAGTCAGGAGCATCCGCAGGAGGGGTCTGGGAGGCCATATTGGTGCGGCGCCTGGCACGCGTATCCACGTGTGGGGCAGGAGGTGACGGCAATTGCGCCGTTGCCGAGGGAATTTTAACTTTTTTCCCTTACTGGCTTGTGCACGGGGGTCTGCCGCCTCATCCAGGTGCTGCTCTGCTGGGTATCGCGGGTTTACGAGCCGTGGAAGCGGGCGAAGCAGAGGAAGCCGACGGAGCTCACGGAGTATCTTGGACACGCCAGACCTTTTATTATTTTTAAATGATGCTGGACCGTCCCTCCAAGGGGCCTTGAAGGTATTGGACTCTTTTTCTATAGTCACAGTGTTGAAGGTAAATTGGAGCAAGTCTTTGTTGTTTCCAATAGATATGGAGGCTTTGAATGAAATTCCACTGCAGTGGGTGGAGAATTTCAAATACTTAGGAGTTGTAATTTCCCGCCAAACTTCTGAATTTATTTGAATTTGACGCCGATTTTGGGAGATATTGGGTTGAAATTGAAAGTATGGAAGTCTCTACCATTGTCTTTATTAGGACGTATTAATCTTCTAAAAATGAAAATCGTACCCAAATTTATGTATTTATTTAGACACTCTCCTCAGTGGCTTCCTATGTCCTTTTTCACCAAAATAAATTAATTCTTCATCTTTTTTATGGGTATGGAAGAATCCCAGGTACAAACTAACTATTCTGATGCGCACTTGTGAGCGGGGGGGCTAGCTTTCCCAGATCTATAGATATTATTTTTTAGCCACTCAGTTGGTTACGGCCGAATGGTGGCTGAATCCTGATATATACAATTCTTCTACTAGATTGGAAGCGGTAGTAGTAGTAGGCTTTGTGGATGCCCTGAAGGCTCTTTTATTTAGGGGCCATAGGGCACCATATCAGCTGACCCCTTAATGCTTATCACTATTCGAGCTTGGGAGGCTGGTTTTAGATGTGAGTATTATCCTAAGGGTGCTTTTTCTCCAAGCGCTCCTTTATGGTTTAATCCTACGCTTCCTTAATTTTTTAAAGCACCAGAGCTTATTGCATGGACCAAGTATAATATTAAACTACTTTCTCAAGTGATTACTGATCGGAAATTATCTACTTTCTCTACACTCATTTCGACTTTTAATGTTCCAACTTCCCATTTATTTAAATATTTCCAGCTTCTTCATATCTTTCAGGCACAGTTCCCACAGGATAGTTTAACGATTAGACAATCCACTTTAGAACTAGTACTTAGGTCTGAGTGTCTGGATAAGTCCACCTCAAGATTGTATTCTCATCTTATGTTAATTTCTACCCTGCCATTAGAGGCTCTCAGTGATAGGTGGGTGAGAGATATACCAGATTTAAATATGGAGGATTGGAGGGGTGTGTGGCATTTCCCTCTGTGTTCTTTGAACTTAAGAGATCGCATGGTTCAATATAAATTGGTACATAGAGCATATATTACACCACATAGACTTAAAAAGATAAATCCTGTGTGCTCTTTGGAGTGTTGGCGATGTGGTGCTAATCAGGGGGATTTCACACATATTTTCTGGACTTGTCCATGTATAGTTATCTTTTGGATGGAAGTGGTGGATCTATTGAACTCTATCACTTCTGCTCCCTTACCGGCTTCAATGTCTGTTTGTCTACTGGGCCTGGTAGAAACTATTCTTCCTACAGTGTCCGAGCGAGTGTTCGCTAATATAACATTATTTTACGCAAGAAACGCTATTGTGCTGCATTGGAAGAAACCTCGGTCCCCTACGCTTTCATACTGGAAACACTTGGTAAATAATAATCTCCCATTGTATAGAGATACTTATATGACTAGGGGCTGTCCTAGTAAATATATTAAAGTGTGGGCAAGATGGCTGGACAAACCGTATACAGCATCAAATGCCCATGAGGGGTATTGTTTATAATAGATATGCTCCCATATAAGAAATGTCGGGGGTCATTGGGGAAAGTAGGAATTAATGTTTATTTAAAAAATCGTTTGCTTCCTTTTTTTTTTTTTTCTTTGTGGATTAATAATTGATATACTGGATTTTTAAATTGTATTATAAGGGTTGGTATTAATGAGAATTTGTTTGTCACCTCGACCTTCTTTAAGGAGACCGACAGGAACTCATTTATTCTAGTTGGGAGCTGTCACCATAGTTCCTGGCTCAGAGCATTCCCAAAGAGACAATTTTTGAGGCATTGAAGGAACTTCTCTGACCCCCAGGAATTTTTGACACAAGTTGAGGTTTTGACTGGCCGCTTCATGGAAAAGGGTTATCAGAAAGATACCCTTAGAGACACCTTGGAAACAGTACTGGCAAACAACAGAGAAGATCTTCTGACTGAGAGAACACCTAGGGGTGCTGAGGGGCTACCATCAGGAGTCCCTTTCATTACCTTTTACTCGTGCAACATAGTGGCATCAAGCAACTCATAAGTAAGCACTGGCATATTGTTACCAATGATACTGTTTTAGGGAATATTTTGCCTCCGAAGCCAAGATGAATTATTCAGAGGGGCCCCATCATTGCAGGGCCGAGTGGCCCCTAACATCTTGAACCCCCCAGTTACCAGTAGAGGTTTCTTCGATCAACTCACTGGGTACTATCAGTGTAGATGCTGTAGGGTATGTCATTTCAATTCTAGTTCCCAAAGAAGGACCACTTCTGTTATGTCCACTGCTACCCAAAAAGTGTTAAATATAAAACCTTGTATCACATGTTCCACCACTGGGGTGGTCTATCTTTTGCAGTGCCCGTGTGCAAGTTCGTCTTAACGAATTGTGGGCTCATTGAGGGTGTACGGACCAATGTGAGTGAGCAATGTACAGGGATAGGGACAATTGTAGACACTCACTCAGGTTGAACTGGATGGACTGATGTCTTTATTCAACCTTACTAACTATGAAACTATGAAACTATGAACACATCAGAAACATTAAAACCGGTTTCAAAAACCATTCTGTCTCAAAACACTATCTTCAGGTACACAATAGGGATCCAGCTAATACCCTATTTTCGGGGATTGATAAATACAAGCCCAGCTGGAGGGGGAGGTTCATGGTGAGGGAGATCTCAAAGCTTGAGATGGCGTGGATTCATCACCTAAAAACCTACGTTCCCTATGGGTTAAACGTTGACACAGATGTTAACGCCTTCATCAATAATGCCTGAATCCCCCCCAGACCTATAGAGCAGTTTACTAATTACTTTCATATATGTATTTTCAGTAATGACTGTTCTTATTGTTTGCATGTTGGCCATTTTTACATTTATCTATTGATGTACATGTATTTCATGTTATGGCGGCCTAGTTATATGCATTCAATACTGTTGTAAAGCTTTTTTTGGCTATACGATGATGCTCGCTGTGTCATGCAAGGATGGGCAGTTTTTTACATATATATTTTTTATATATAATTTTTTTAGATAATTTTTGTTATTATTCATCATCACATTTTTTTCACATTTTCTTTTCAAATTTACTTTACTATCATACATATTTTTTGAATTTCAAATCTTCACTAGTGACATCCTGCATAAAGATGTCCTTCCTGTCAATGTGCATATCATTCCACACTGTGGGGCTGATTTACCAAGCATTTGCGCCATGAGTTGCGGCGCACGCCGCGGCGCAACGGACGTTTTTGTATTAAAAAAGCATTTGCGCCTGTAACACAGCGCAATTCCCCATTTACTATCATGTTGCCGGTGCATGGGCAGCCGCGATCTGTGCGCCGCTATAGACCTGGCACAAGCATTCTTCAACTCAGAAAATAAAAGGGGGGTGATGTGGGTGATGTGAGGAAGTATAGACATGACTGTCCAACTAACAAATATGCCCAAAATAGAACCGAAAATTAACTTTCTCTGAGCAGGCTTGCTCTGCCTGCAAATACACTTGTGTTTAAATTATTTTTATTAAATTATTGTAAACATACCTATAAATTCTTCCATATCATTTCCAATACATGAATATAAAACATAAAAAAAAAAAAAAAGGAAAATGCATACACAATTACAAATACAAAAACAATAACAGAGAAAGAAAAAAAAAAGAAAAAAAATTTGTATCTATCCCTCTCCATTGGCCAAATTTCTGAAAAAATTGTAGTCAATTGTAGTCAAAGCATTTTCTTATATTTTCCCCTTTCCTCTCTCCCTATCTTCTTGTTTCCTGTTAAGTGTGGAGGCAATGATACTGCGCCCTTAGCTCCCCGTCCCCTCTCTGCAACCCCCCCCCCCCCCAAAGAAAAAATATAACCCATCCTCATTTCCCCTCTTCACTCCCCTCCTCTCCGCCCTCCCCCTTCCTCTTTAAATTTATAATCTGTTTTTATATACAACCCCCCCCCACATTCTCGTTTCCTCCCTGTGTAGTGCCTACCCCCCATCCTCACTCTAATCTATATTGTTTATTTAATAAACACCCCCCCACTCCTATATTTTCAAATTAGTAATATCTCTTTTATGTATATGTATATACACGCACACATGTGCACCCACTGGTGAATCTGTGATCCTCCCTTACCCCTTTCTTTATTAGGTGGAGAGAACCTTATCTCAGCCACCACTATATATCCCTAATAATGTGCCTCTTCATGAGGAGAATAGAGAAGGGGAGAAGAAAGAAAAAAAAGGAGAAGAAAAGAAGGAAAATAAATAAATAAATAAATCATTTAAAATTGAAACAATATAAAAAAAAAAAAAAAAAGGAAGGGGGAAGGAAAAGAAGTGGGAAGGGAAGGGACCGGGCACAGGACCCTAACCTTCACCCTCCATGCCCATATAACTCCTGTAAACCTGAGATTGTTTAAATTCTGACCATCCTTTCCAAATACTAGCAAATCTTGCTTCAGAGTCATTATGCAAGTGGATTACTTCCTCCATAAGCCTAGTCTTATCTACCTCCCTAAGCCACTCCTTTATTGTTGGGGCCTTCTTAGACCCCCAATGTTTGGGGATCAGTGCCTTTGCTGCATTCAGCAAAAAAGAATAATTGCTGTTCTATATTTCTTCCTTGTGGAGTTTATCGCATGAAACAGACATTGCCACGGATCCAGCCCAATTTCATTTCCACAAATTTTATGGATTAAATCTATTATTTCCATCCAGTATGGTTGAATCAAATGGCACTGCCACCATATGTGAGCATGTGTCCCGACCTCCCCACATTCCCTCCAACATAAAGGAGAAATGTGAGGGTTCATTTTATGTATTTTTAATGGCACGTAGTACCATTTGACCAATAGTTTATAGTTCATTTCTTTTATCCGCATGTCCTTTGAGGTGGAGGGGACATAGTCTAAAACCTTATTTTTCATTTCTTCGGGTAGTGCCTGATTCAATTCCATTTCCCAACTCCCGAAAGGGCATGCGGCTCCATCCTCCATAGGGAATATCAATCTCCTATATATATTTGAGATCCCCTGTCTATTTATTCCCCCTGATCAATTAATTTTTCCCACAAGTTTAACCTAATAGCATCGCGGAGAGGTTTTGGAAGAGAATCCACAAAATGTTGGAGCTGTCTATATCTCCACACATCCCATGGAGTTGTACCATACCTCTCTCGCAGTTCCATTAATGAGCACAAAGCATTCCCCTTCAAGACATCCTTAAGCCTCAGCTGGTCTGATAGAGTCCATTTTAAATATTGGTTATTATATTTCCCTGGCGGGAAAAAGTTATTCCCAGTCAAGGGGATCAGGGGACTATTATACTGCCATGAAATGCTATTAAGTAATTTATCCCATACTCTAAATGTTTCCATAGTGATTGGTGCTATTTCTCCCGAGAGCCCCCTGTATTGCTTTGGAATCCAAATAATCTGACCCAGGGCAACTTTACTCACACTTTCTTCTAAGGACACCCACTTTTTGTACGGTGAGCCATGGACCCAATCCACGATCCTCCGTAACACTGCCGCCTCATGATATTTTCCAAGGTCTGGAAGGAACACTCCCCCCTTCTCTCTTGGTCTACTCATTGTTTTATAAGCGATACGGTTGGCTCGGGTATTCCATATAAATTTCAACAAAATAAATCTAAGAGTTTTGAAATATGCTCCAGGGATATTGATCAGCAGGCTTTGGAAGACGTATAGGGCTTTCGGAAGAATCATCATTTTAATCACATTTATCAAACCATGATAATCTATGTGCAGGATACCCTTTCAGTTCTTGTTTGATTTTATTCAATAGGGGAACATAATTATCTTGATATAGATCTATCATTGATACTGCCAGGTATATTCCCAGATATCTCAATCCCTTCTGTTTCCACACAAAGGGAAAAAGATCTCTGAGAAGCCTACCCTCAGTTGGGGAAACAGAGATATTTAATATCTCCATTTTCTCCATGTTGATCCTTAAATTCGAGACAGCCCCATAACTACTTAATTCTCCCAAGATCTTTGGGAGTGTTTGTAAGGGATATGCTATATAGAACATAATATCATCCGCAAAAGCAGATATCTTATATTCTTGTCCTGCAGTTTCTGTCCCTCTAATCTCTTGGTTGGTTCTTATGGAAGCTAAAAAGGGTTCCAGAGAGAACACAAATAGTAAGGGGGAGAGTGGGCACCCATGACGTGTACCATTATATATCCTGAAGGGCTCCGATACAGTGCCATTCACCAGGATTTGGGCCGTGGGTTTAGAGTACAAGGCCTCAATCCACCTCAGCATACGTGGTCCTATGCCAAATTTCTGCAATGTCCCCAGCATGAAGTCCCAATCTAGTCTATCAAAGGCCTTTTCGGCATCAATTGATAGAAAAAGGATGGGCTTCTTGCTTTTCTTTGCTTCATGCATCAATAAAAAATTTTTTAAGATGTTATCCCTTGTTTCTCTCCCAGGGACAAACCCTGCTTGGTCCTTTCCTATGTATTCTGGCATAAATAGCTTCAGTCTCTCTGCCAATATCCTCGCATAGATTTTCATGCCTTCATCAATAAGGGATATTGGCCTAAAGCTGGAGCAAAGTGTTGGATCCTTCCCTTCTTTTGCCAAAAGTATAATATAGGCCCCCACAGCTTCTTCACGTATCTTTAAACCCTCCCCAATAGCATTCATATAGGAATGAAAAAAAGGGATCAAGATTCCCATAAACTTTTTATAATATAACGATGTGTACCCATCTGGGCCCGGGCTATTCCCAGCCTTGCTTTTTTGGATTGCCTGCTCTATTTCTTCCTTAGAAATTTCCCTATCTAACCCATTTGAGTCCTCCTCTAATAAGACAGGTAACGTTATATTACGTAAATATTGTTCTATTTTGCTTTTTCTATTTAGGACCTCGTCTGGGTTTTGAGATTCATTTACTCTATAGAGTGATTGATAATATTCCAAAAAAATCCTGCTAATATCCCTGGTGGAATGCTTCATGTCTCCTTTTTTATCTTTCATTTTCTGAATAAAATTCAGATTTCTTCTGGGTTTAATCACCTCTGCCAAAAATATCCCTGGTCTGTTACCGTGTTCATATTGCCTTTTAGCTGTTCTAATGAACATTCTTTTAGTATCTTGCTCCATTAAATCCCTCAGAGCTTCCGGCATTCCTGTTAACTCAATCATTACCCTATTGTCCCTTACCCTTTTATGTGTCTGTTCCAACTCTTGGATCTCTTGTAAGAGGGAATTTTTCTGTACAGTCCAAATTTTTTTCCTCTTAGCCCCCTCTGCAATTAGTCTCCCTCTCATAAAAACTTTGAGTCTCCCACAGTTAAGTTGGTGCAATATTTCCTATATTATTCTCCTTAAAAAACAGGTTCAGGTCCTTCTCCAAATTTTCCAATACAGTATGGTCATGTAAGAGTGCTTAATCCACCCTCCTGCATTATTTGGTGCCTTTTATTAGGACTAATTAAACCTCTCACATTGTAAGTAACTAATTTTAAGGACATTCTCTCTCAAATGTGTGAGGCATAAGCTGAAAGAGGCATTTGGCCATAGGAGAAAGATAGAATTCTTCCCCTTCCTCTAGGATGCTCCATTTAACTAACAAAAAACTTAACACAAACCAACAACACAGCCCTACCCCACCTATTTTACCCCATTCAGACTTTTTTATACCAATCCCCCCCCTGCACTGAATCTCAATGATATGCCCCCTCAGACTGTCGCCTAAATGATTTGCGCCTAGTCCGACAGGGTCTTCCCTGGGGGGTTTTATATGCCTGCGTGAACCCCCAGGCCTCATTCCCCTTTCGAGAATGGTTCTGAGGGTGCAGGCAGGCATCGCCAAACCCCAGTGTACCCCCTGAGTGATTCACACACCCTTGCTGGTCCACCTCCCCCTTACCACGTTTTTCGCTACTTTACCATTGGTTCCCGTTTTAATCTTAAGACTCTATACTTTGTTCCATGTCTGACCTAACTTCTCCCACTCTGGGTTTTTTTTTTCCAGTTTTCCAAGTTGACCAGTGGCATATCTAGTTTGCTGCAAAAATCTTTCAAATCTTCCTGAAATCGCAGTGTAGCTGAAGTCCCCTGATTTGTCGCAGTTAAACAAGCTGGAAAACCCCATCTATAGGAGATATTTTTCCCCTGTAGCTGGGTTATCAATGGTTTCAATGCTCTCCTGCGGGCTAACGTCTCTTGTGATAAATCTGTGAAGATCAATATTTTAGCTCCATTAATTTCAATCGGTGCAGCGCTTCTCATACCACGTGAAATTTCTTGCTTAATTCCATAATCAGAGAATCTCGCTATTACGTCTCTTACAGTATCCGTTGGTGGTTTAGTTATTGTATTCTATGCACTCTTTCAAAGCGTATAGGAGATGATATTTCTTTTTTTAATATTTTGTTAAACATTTCACAGACCGTTTTCTCTAGATCAGAATTTTTCACGGTCTCTGGCAGACCCCGGATTCTTTAATTGTTACGTCTGTTCCGGTTTTCTTGGTCTTCAAGCCTCATTTCCAGCCAATCCAATTCTGCTTGCTCCTGCAGTTCCAAAATGTTTTTTTTATGAACATCTATATAAGCTTCAGATTGTTCAACTCTTTGCAGCACATTCTGTATATCCATTCTTGTGGCATTCAGTTCTCCTTTAATCATGCATTCTAAATGAGACATCATCTCTGCCATATCTTGCTTTGTGGGAAGTGCTTGTAAGCTATCTGTTTCTCTCTCCATCCTCTGTTGTTTTTGATCTATTTGCAGTACTCCCTCTCCAACCAGGTCAGTTTTATTTGTCAACCCCTCTAACACTGGCGGAACTTCCTCCACATTCTCAACTGTCTGTTCCGTACTTTGCACCGTTTTATCTCGTACCATATATTTCTTTATAGAATTACTATTCCCACTTTCTGCTTGAGTAGTTTTAACTCCTTTTCTCCCCATGCTTCACTCCTATAAGATTATTTTTATTCTATATATATTTGCCACCCAAAGAACAGTCCCTTACCGCTCAAATGGACATTTGCATAGGGGGAAATCAAATCCAAAGGAAACCAAAAGAATCAAATATAAATGGAAGAAATAATATAACTATTTGGTCCCTTCGTACAGAGGTATGCTTAACCCACTTTTTATATTCAAGCAAGCTGATACCGTCCCGATGTAACAATTCTCATACCATTATATAAGGGGTGTGAATTGATCTTCATAAAGCAAACTATATTTAAGCTAAATCAACATACAGTCCGTATAAAAGGCAAATATTCAGGAGAAGAAGATAGCCTAAACTTCTAGTAGTACGGCAGGAGGATAAAGATGCAAAAGAGTCAATAAGTAGGTGAATCAGATCTCATATGGTCAAAGCTACTTATCTACTTTATAAAACTATTTGGCTGGCGACCTGAATACCTGTGTATTAGATAGATATGTAAATACACAATAATACCACCGTAAAGACTGTAGAAACAGATCAGCATAAATAAATATGATATAAAAATATCTATTACGTAATATTATATCAGGATATTAGTCTTATTGCATATATCTCCTTGGGTAGTAAGAAGTTATCCAGATAAAATATTGCCCAACTTTACAATTCTATAACTATCCAAAAAGAAAGTATATGCATACAAGTCCAAACTGGTCAGATCGGAAAGTCCAAACTGTAAAGTAAAAAAAAAAAAAAAAAAAAATTAAAAATAAATAAATAAAAAAAGGATGGTGGGAGGGATAAAGCAATCAATCCACTAGTGCAAATGTATAGGCTCGGACATGCTGTCGTTTAACCACTTCAGCCCCGGACCAATTGGCAGCCAAAGGACCAGGCCCCTTTTTGCGATTCGGCACTGCGTCGCTTTAACTGACAATTGCGCGGTCGTGCGACGTGGCTCCAAAACAAAATTGGCATCCTTTTTTTGCTACAAATAGAGCTTTCTTTTGGTGGTATTTGATCGCCCCTGCGGTTTTTATTTTTTGCGCTATAAACAAAAATAGAGCAACAATTTTGAAAAAAATGCAATATTTTTAGCTTTTTGCTATTATAAATATCCCCCAAAAATATATAAAAAAACATATTTTTTCCTCAGTTTAGGCCGATACGTATTCTTCTACATATTTTTGGTAAAAAAAAATCGCAATTAGCGATTATTGATTGGTTTGCGCAAAAGTTATAGCGTTTACAATATAGGGGATAGTTTTATAGCATTTTTATTAATATTTCTTTTTTTACTAGTAACGGCGGCGATCAGTGATTTTTATTGTGACTGCGACATTATGGCGGACACATCGGACATTTTTGACACATTTTTGGGACCATTGTCATTTATACAGCAATCAATGCTATTTAAATGCATTGATTCCTGTATAAATGACAGTTGTAGTGAAAGAGTTAACCACTAGGGGGAGGGGAGGGGTTATGGGCTCTGACGTGTGTGTGTTTTTTTTTACATTAGGGGCGGGGCTGACGTCTGACGTTATTGATCGGCTTTCCCAATGACCGGGAACAGCCAATCAATGACAGGCAGAGTAGGAAGCGCGGGGAGAGGTTTGTTTACACATACCTCTCCCCGTTCTTCAGCTCCGTGACCCGATCGCGGGTCCGCTGGTCCCGCGGCCGGGGTCACGGAGCTCCCGACTGGGTCGCGAGCGCGCGACCCACGGGCAGGCATTTAAAGGGCCACGTACAGGTACGTGGTTTTGCCTGCCCGTGCCATTCTGATGATGTATATATGCAGTGGGCGGTCGGGAAGCGGTTAATGATACAGTCGTCCTCCAAAAAGTAGCTCTTGACCAGCTTGCTGCCCGATCAGAACTCTGTATTAGTCTTCTTTTTTCACCAGATTCACCTGATTAATTCTAATGTTTTCCAGACTTTCAGAGAAAAAAAAAAAAAAAAAGGGAACGGTACCAGCACCTCGCCGAGTAGTTTCCTCAAGCCGAAACTCAGTCCCTGACGAGCATTAATTATTCTTCCTTTTTAATTTCCTCATAGGACAGGTGATTTTTACAGGTACACGAACAGGCAACTGGTGGATGTATGGGCAACAGTACTAGCAAATATTCAGCTGTTTTGTAAATTGTTCCAATTATTGCACCAGAACTCAATCTTAGTGCATGTATTCCTTCAAGTATTGAAATTTTTGTGCTGGTGCAAAATAAGCGATTTTACAGATATGCGACTATCCTGATACCTGAATATTTAATTACTTTAAATGTAAAATCACAAGTCTTAATACGCATATTTCTTCAGATGGTAGAGCTCTGTTCAAGTACTACAGGTAGATAGTATGCAGCTATGCAGCTTTGCAGCTGTACCAATTAAGGCAGGGATATGTCAATGGATAAATTCAATCAGTCCAGTTTAGCTTAGTTTTTTTCCTTTTTTTCACCAGCTCTAAATATCAGTGCCTTATATGCAGCTATACATGGTAGAGGCTGGAAAATCTATGCAAATAAGTTACATCCAAAATGTTCAGGCATTAATACAAGCATACAGTCTATATATGCAATCTAATGGGTTAGTGCACAGCTGTCTTAGAAACTTGTAGCAATCTTATATTTGATACTGTCTCAACAGCCTCCTAATAAACAATGTTTCTTTTTAAGTTCTCTTTTTTTTATCTTTTCCCTGTTCACCAGTACTAAATATTTACTGCTGTGTAATTCCTACCCGTTCTTCACTCTTCAGATCTTCAGTCCTGTAGATTAGCTGGTATAGCTGCAGTGATATACTCCGTCTCCACACTGTCACTCTCACCCCTTCAGCCTTGATTGGAAAAAGCTCCTCAATGCTCTTCAAGAGAAAGCCATGGGCTGACTGCCACACAGTATTTTCCCCTACTCGTGGGATGCCTCCTGTCTCGGTCCAGCGTCAGATCCTCCAGCTGACCTCTGCTCCTCTCTCCTTCTGCAGGCTCTCAAACCGTCCGCCTCTCACGCTACAGGTGAGCAGCTACAGCCTTCAACCCCTTCTCCTCTCTACGCTGCACAGCAGAGCTGCTGGATGACGGCTCGCAGCGGAGCTCACAGTCCTGGGGTCAGGGGGAGGCAATCAGGTGGCACTCAGGCGGCTGGAGACCGGAGTCAGGTCGGCTCAGACAGAAGCACTCAGTGAAGGGTTCCAAGGCTACCAGAAGAAAGGGATGTTGACCGGCATCACCAGAAGAGTTTTACCTCATAACAGGCTGATCATGCTCACTCAGGGGGGACACCTGGAGCTCACAGCCTCATGCTGCTGCTTGGCGCCATGTTGTAACTCCACCCCCCTCCACAGGTGTGTGTGATCTTTGACCTGCAAATACACTTGTAACTGCGCTAGGTCAATTTATGTACTGCGCATGCGCAAGCTTCATTTGCGCCCGTTCATGTGCTCTGGTTCACTGCGCCGGCAAAATCTTAGTAAATGTCAAGCCACGTAGGTTCATTTGCATAAGTTGAACAGGCGCACATCTCAACTTGACTTTTTTTCTTTTGCGCTGGTTCCATGCGTCAGAGGGGGACCGGGTTGCCCCGGTCTCCGTTATATAAGACCTGTCAGAAGAAGCGGGAGCCTCCCATTGCGCGGAGCGGCCCAATAACGGAGAAGAGGCACCGTGGAGGAAGATGCCGGATGAGAACACCGGAGCAAGAAGAAGCGGATCAGAGGAAGAAGAAGATGGAGGATGAAGAAACCGAAGGATGAAGAAAGGAAGAAGACCAGAAGAAAGAAGACTTTAATAAAGGAATTGTCAAAGACCGTCTCCTGTCATTTTTAACTCTTTTGTCACTTTTTTGGTGGAATGGTAGGGGTACTTTTGTACCCCCTTACTATTTCACACAGGGGGGGGATGCCGGGATCTGGGGGTACCCTTATTAAAGGGGGCTTCCAGATTCCGATAAGCCCCCCACCCGCAGACCCCCACAACCACTGGGCAAGGGGGTGAGGCCCTTGTCCTCATCAACATGGGGACAAGGTGCTCTGGGGGGGACCCAAAAGCATCCTCTGAATGTTGAGGGCATGTGGCCTGGTACGGTTCAGGAGGGGGGGGAGCTCTCTCGTCCCCCCTCTTTTCCTGCGGCCTGCCAGGTTGCGTGCTCGGATAAGGGTCTGGTATGGATTTTGAGGAGGACCCCCACACCATTTTTTTTTGGCATGGGGTTCCCCTTAATATCCATGCCAGACCTGAAGGGCCTGGTATGGATTTTGAGGGGGGCCCCCACGCCATTTTTATTTGGCGCGGGGTTCCCCTTAATATCCCAACCAGACCTGAAGGGCCTGGTATGCTCTTGGAGAACCCATGCCATTTTTTTTAAAAATGAAAGTCGCCTGGCCTGGGGGCGACTTAAAGTCGCGTTGTAAGTCGCCCCAAGTCGTGTTGTAAAGTCGCCCCAAGTCGTGTTGTAAAGTCGCCCCAAGTCGCATTGTAAGTCCCGCTGGTAGTCGTGTTGCCCGTGTGTGAATGGACTGTTAATGATAGCGGCGTGTGCTATTATCAATGGCATATTATTATCGCGGTGCGCCGGTATATTATGTGTTTCGCTTATGTTTGCGCCTGTTCATACGCTCAAGTAATAATTTATCTGGCGCACCAATTGTGGTATGAACCGGCGCAGCGCATTCATCTTAGTAAATCAGCCCCTATGACACTTTCTTCAAAACTATTCTCATGGGTTTTAATTAATATTTGATCCAGGTTCACTCTGGGTAAAACTTTTAGTAACACAATTTTTTCATAATTTTGCGTTAAAACTATTTTCACGGGTTTGAATTAATATTTGATCCAGGTTTACTCTGGGTAAAACTCTAGTAACACTATTTATAATCTAAATAATATATAAACACTTTTTTTTTTATATAGTCTCCTGTAGCATTGTGTGGTCAGTATTTACTATATATATATATATATATATAAATATAAAACTTTTTTTATATATATTTTTTGCATAAACACTCACCCTGTCACTGGATTATGTATAAAGTTTCTTTTTCACATGTAAGTCCCAGCCATTCCAGTTGATGAGTGTTTACTTACTCATATAAACTGGATTGTGCGAGTAGTTCTTATAGGACTTAGTGATCATCTAGCTTGCGGACATAGAAATATGTTTTTCCAGCTATTCTCACTGTTCTAACATTCCATCTAGTCGTCAGGTTAGTTATGGGCATCGTTTGCCTTAACCAAGATGGGTTCCAGCCACTTCCTTTCATCTCAGAACGAGGTGTGGTACCATAAATAGCGGTGAATCACTGTACCGCCCTATCCCTATTTAGAACGTCCATTTGATGACTAAGCGCGTCTGGAAGGACGTGCATTGACATCACCGCGCTATCTAGGAAAGAGGAAGGGCTCCATTAATGCCGGCCGACGTTGTTTGCTTTTAAATGTCTGTTCATATTTGAAACACTGAGTATAACTCTTCTTTTAATAAATCTAAGTACCAATACGGTATCACGCTATGGTCCTCTTTCTAATTTTTATGGTCCATGCCGTTACAAAATATATGGATTGTTGAGTACAAGGATCCACTTTTACTTGGAGGAGGTTGTGGTGTGTGTCCATTCCCCATGTGCAAAGATCGTGGCTGGGTTCATATGATTGCTTTTGAAATTTTATCATCTGGTAAGCGGCTTTTATATCGGTGGTGGCACTTACTATAGCTCTGGAGCACAGCGGTGGTTTAATGAGGATTTTGGCATATCAAGAGACTGTCCACTTCAGTATATTATATATATTATATTACCATCTCCACATTCATGAACTGAGAAACATACAGTTTAGCTGGTGTTTATCTCAGCGAATACAATATATTGTGATCTTCATTGGACTGTATAGGATTTCTCCACTCATTTGATGCTGGACACTTATTATCATTGTTGTGTTCTTATTTTATATTTAATTTAATTTATTTTCTAAATTGCTTTTATTTTAATCTTTGGCGCAGTTTTTTCGTTATTATTTGTACTGTGTTTAACCCACATTAGCCATTTATTACAGTAGTCACTTTTTAATTCATTATTATTTTGGGTCAGCACGGTTTTTCTGTGTACTGTATTATATTTTTGGTTCAGTGTGTATGATGTCTTGTGTCTGTTATGAAAATTTAATAAAGATTTATAAAAAAAAAAAAAAATTATGCACAGAGCACAAAGCCCGCAAACAGTTTTCTGAAGATAAGCCGACTAAGGACATGTATTACTGCTTTTATGTCCTGTGGTCTGATGAGATCAAGATAAACTTACTTGGTTCATATGGTGTCAAGCATGTGTGGCGGCAGCCAGGTGAGGAGTACAAAGACAAGTGTGCCTTGCCCACAGTCAAGCATGGTGATCGGAGTGTCATGGTCTGGGGCGGCATGAGTGCTGCTGGCACTATGGAGCTACAGTTCACTGAGGGAACCATGAATGCCTACCAGTGTTGTCAACCGTCAGTATTCTTTACTGGCAGCCAGTAAAAAATGGGCACCTTTCCTTGCCAGTGACAGCAAAAGGTTGCCAGTAAAAAATATGGCTGTAACGCTCGGCTCTGCAGTTCCGGCCTGGAGCTGACCTAGCCATCCGAGTGCCTGCTACAGTGTGTTGGGGCGGGCAGGGGGTGGATCTGGCGGAGGCGGTGCCTGAACACCTCATGTGATGTCATAGTGCAAGGGAGCTGAGCCGAGCGGCCGGAGCCTCTTGTGTGGGACAGGAGCAAGGCAAGCCATGAGCGGGACTGTCAGTGCTGTTTGGACTGGAGGGGACTGAACTGAGGGGACCACCTGGCATGGAGAGAGACTGTCCTGTCCTTGAGCAACTTATTTATTATATTGAAAATAAAGTAAGAAACAGCCACAACATACAGGGATATATAATATAATACTGATATATAATCACACACATAGGTTGGACTTGATGGCCGAATGTCTTTTTTCAACCTCACCTACTATGTAACTATGTTTTTTGCACTAATTTCTAGACTAAATCACATTTCTAATTGCATATTGTACTTGTATGTAGCCAAAATACTGAAATTTGCACTTAAAACTGTAATTTTGTAACTTTTGGAAATGCCAGTAATAACTTGGCTGTGCTAGTAAATTTTGGGTGTTATGGCAGTACATTTCAATCTGGTAGTTTGGCAACACTGATGCCAACATGTACTGTGACATACTGAAGCAGGGCATGATCTCTTCTTCGGAGACTGGGCTGCAGGGCAGTATTACAACATAACGAAATAAATTATCCCAACATAAATTGGCATAAAATCTTAGGAACAAAGAACATGGAGGAGAGATGGGTTTGCTTTAGGAGCATATTAAAAAAAGGCATTAGCCAATGCATCCCATTGGGTAATACAGTTAAAAGAGCCAACAAAAATACTGGATGGCTTAACTCCAATGTAAAAATGCATATAAAAGCAAAGTAGAAGGCCTTCAAAAAATACAAGGTTGAGGGATCATCAGCATTCAGACTTTATAAACAGGGGCAAGGGGCAGACATGGTGGCTCTTTCCTGAGTGGCTCTGTCACGAATGATGCGCAGTTTCACCAACGCAGTTTACCGAAAGCAGGATTACTAAAGCTGGAAGAGGATACAATAAGAACACTGTTCCACTCTGAAAGACTACAAGCAAGCCAGCATTTGACATTAAGTTAGATTTCCATTCTCTATCTACTATCATGCTCCTTCTTTTCTTCCTTCTCACATCAGTGTCTTCTATACTCAAATTATCCTTACTCTACCCCTCCTCTCTACCCTGCAGCATGCACATATTTCCCTCACTCCTACCCTCTCCCTACTACTCTACCTATCATCTCCTGCATTTGCTGCACCCACATGCTGACATAAACACCAGGACCACTAAACACGTGCGCTTATGCACATCCCACTCCCATCTTGCCTTCCTCATCCTCCTCCTTCTCCTAGTCTCGGGTGACATTTCACCTAATCCTGGTCTGCCATTTTCCAACTGCAAGCCACATACCCTATACTCCTCCCCCTCTGGCAACCACTGCAATCCACTCAGTTTAATTTCTATACCCCTGCTTCCTCAAAGCAGCCCACCAATCTCATGCACCCTCTGGAATGCCCGTTCCATCTGTAACAAACTTACATCGGTACATGACCTCTTCATCTCTCATGGCTTTAACATACTCGCCATAACTGAAACCTGGCTTCAAAATTTGGACTCGGCTTCTCCTGCTGCCCTATCCCATGGTGGCCTCCATTGGACTCACTCCCCCAGACCTAATGGACAAAAAGTAGGTTTCCTGTATTGTCCTCTGCATCAGCCCCTCTTTCCCTCAACTGGACTTTGACGGTCAATGGAAAACTCTCGCCTTTTCCCCCTTGACTGTCCGGACAGGCAAAAAAGACACCATACAACGTGTGTGGTTGAAAAAAGAATACTTTTACTTCCCGCTTCACAGAGCATATACAATAATCAAAAAGGGGAAGAACGCAATTGAACAACCAATCACTCATTTGTTGGATTTAATATTTCTGCGATTCACTTCCTGTTTGCTGTAAGCCAGGTTGCCTAAGTCAAAGGAACAATAGCTTGGCTCAGGCCCACCTGCTGTGAAGACGGCTCCAGGCTAAGAGAAACACTGCATCTGAATGGAGAATACAGTATGCTTCCTTTTCTGGTGTTCATTGGATGCAAAACATATGGGATTGGCAAGGGGGGGGGAGATTTGAATGAGTGGGTGTGTGTGTCTGAATGTTAGGGTCGCACACAGAGGAGGACACTCTCTCTGTGTCTGTAGGCTGGTTGAGGAGCATGTCATGAAGATGTCTCTCTGCTAAGCGGCCATCTTTGAGGCCTACGTTGGAGGATGAGTTGAGGCCTAGCCATGCGGACATCTCTCCCATTCCATCTTAGCTACCATGTGTGCTAAGTATACGATTGTATTGTAATGTGATTGTATGCTATGTAATATGCTATGTAACCCTGTAACTCCTAATAATGAGCTTATATAAGCTTTCTTATTTCCTTGGGAAATAAATGAGGTTTGATTGATCTTAAACCGTGTGTTTGGTTGCACAGTTAACTGGTATTATTGTGATAGTAACAGTGGCTTGCGCTCATAGTTTTAACAGACTGACTAATCTATATATATAGAGACTAGACAAAGTTGATGCATAGAGATGAGATAATAGATAGACTGTAGTGGTATATCGTTTTCTACAATTATTATCGAATTCTACATTTGGCACCCCAGATCCCGAGATTTAAACGTGCAGAATATCGTTTTTTTCTGTATTGGATTCACAAACCTAAGGCATTTTTCTTTGTTTCGAGTCTCGTTAACACAAATCCTCAAACATCCATAACGGAAAATCGTCTCTAGTGTGGAAAAGATTGGCGCTGGCTCGCGAATTCTGAAACCACGCTTGGATGATCATGAAAACTCTGTGAAAGATCTCATTGGTGAAGCGGACGCGTAGAACCTGGTGAGAGAAGCAGAAAACAGAGATTAGCAAATTTGGTGTGCATGCTTTCAAAAATGAGAGATATTTCTGAACGGAAGGAATTAGAATGGATAGATGAAAGAAAGCAATTCATGCAGCAGCTACAAAATATAACAAAAGATATATTAATTAGGGTTGAAAATGCAGATGCACAAGCGCGTAATCAGATTGAACAATTAGTGATGGAAAAAGGCGAATTGGAACCGAGATTACATGAATTAGATAAAAAAAAATTATAAGGTTTAATATTTTATTAATTTTTATGAATTTTTTATAATTTTTTTTTAATTTTCTTTATTATTCATTTTTTTAATTTTTTCATTAATTTTTTTAAATTTTTTAAATTTTTAATTTTTAATGTTTTTTATTTTATTTTATTTAATTTTTTTCTATTATTATGAATTATTTTTTCATATTTTGTTGTTTTTTATTATTTTTTTTTTAGTTTTAATGTTTGTAATTTTTATTTTTTTAGTTTAGTTGTTTATACTACAACTCTGGCTTGTAGGTGTTCCCCTAGCAGTACAATTAATGGGAAGAGGCTTGGGGCATTTAAAGTCAATTGTCATGATAATTGTGTTTAATCATTGTCTTTGTGTTCCTTTTCCAGAAAACAGGGAAGAGAACAGGTTTGGATACTAAACATTTGTGTTTTGTTTGCAGGTCCGTCAAAGTAAGACCAACACGGGGGTTAGGTTATTGTAAATGCATAATCGATTATCACATGGTACCATTAGCTCATTAATTAGTAATTGTTTGCAAACAATGAAAACATTTAAACAATAATCTGACATTAATGGACTAAAGAGTTACAGATGAGGTAGCAAATGTTGTGATGAAGTTACAAATGTTTTGTTTGTGTTGTTTTTCCCATTAACTTATTGTCTTTCAGATAAAAAAAAAACATGTACTCTTCTCAGGAGAAAATCCATGGATGTCTTTAATTAAAAGTTGAGTGTTTGTCATTGTTGTATGGTGGTTGTCTTGTCATGTTGTTTTTGGGGTGATAATAGCCAGACTTTTCATTTTAATTTTTTTAATTTTAGTTTTTTGGAAAAAAACATTTTTTTTTTTTATTTTTTTTTTGGGTATTGGCTTAGTCAGCTATTTTATTGTTGTTTTGTTCAGGTGTAAAAAGCTCCAAAAGGTTTAGGCTTTGTCCACCTGAAAGGGGATTAGTGCATACATCTTAAAGATAAATGCATTGTTTTTTTTAGTGTTTTAATTTTAGAATTTTTGAGAAACAACATGGACGTCTGTTTTTAAATTTTTGATCATAACATGGGGATCCATTTTAGAGTGGGTTCTGCCTAAAGAGTTCATGGTTGTTTTGATAGTTTGGTCAAGTTGAAGAAGCCAGGAATACTAAGTTCCTGGGTTCCAAGGAGGGAAAAAGGAGTAAATATAGTAAGCGAGCAGATATTATGGATAAGAATTTGATTCTGCTCTTGTTTTTCAATTCCAGAGTCCTGGTGGAGCGAGATTGGAAAGGTTCTGGAAAATGGATGACAGATGATCATCTGGTTGGCAGTTTGTCTGTGCCATACCATGCCCCAAATCTATTCCACTAAATATCAGGAGAGACGGGACAAACAAAAAGATTCACTTTAACACTTTTTCTTTTCCTATGGACGATCTGGTGCTGAATCTGAAAGACTATGCCTATCAATAAGACTTGAAACATTTTTTTTTTGCTGGACTCTCTCCTGATGAATGCAAACGTGTTATTAATATATGTACAATGGGTTGGAGGTTGGGGGAAGGAATATAACACATCCAATCCATCAGAACATGAAAATGTAAAATATATATGTTTTTTTTTTGTTGGAGGGAGGAGTTGAAATAAGAAAAGTTGTGTAATGTATTGACGTAACTGAATTTATACGGTGCAGGTACCCAGGAGGCGGGCACTTATGCATAATAAGGTGTCTGTTGGCCAGACTAAAGGGTGCCAGGTGACACATCAATGGGGTGAACATTTCCTTGTATGGGGGAGATGCGCCTGGTTGATGTCTCACCTGAGAAGTTGAAACCCTGCACAGGGAATGCACACAGGAGCATGCTCCGATAGATAAAGGGAACAAACGCTGAATACCAGGTGTGACGGACCTCGTACCCAAGATGTCCGCCGTAAATGCTTCCTCTGTCCGGTACCACACAATCCAAGACCCCTTAGCTCACCCAGTCACCAGACAACACCAGTGTAGGGTACATCAGGAATTTCTTTATTTGACATGTCACACATATATACAGCCAGATGACTCACACCTAACCTAATTAGCATGAGCTAATTATCTTAATCAACACTGAACTCCTTCATTCGATTGCAGGGTTAATTAGCACATACAACAATAGGTGAAACACTTCTACAAGCCAGACTATATTCATTTACACAACAAACAGGCTGACTGGAGTTCATGACATTAGCATCTCTTGCTAATATGCCAAATACACATACAGAGTCTGTGTCCTGGGGGCCAGCATGGACCCGAATCCAAGTAAAACCAGCTCTGGGGTCCCCAGGCATGCAGCCCAAAGAGCACCGTTCCCCCAAATGCCAGGGCCCATAATCGCAAGGCAATAGGCTCGCATTCAGTCCCCTCCAACAGCCCCTGTCCCAGCCAGGTCTGTCACATTTCTCCCCTTTCGGCAGGAGACTAACACAGGAGGAGACCCCAGATGGGTTGACTCCGAAGTTAGTCCATAGTTCCAGTCTTCTAATGCCTGTACCCACACAGTACCCCAAACAAATTGTTCCAAACAGAGTATTACTCTCCCAGCCAACCTCTGCCTCTCTCATAGAACATATCCGCCGCTGGGGAGAGGCCTGGACTGGCCCTTCTCCCTGGAGTATTTTCAGCCGCTGGAGAGAAGACAGGGTGACTGGGCTCACTCCATCATGCTGTTGGGGATCTGGGCCGACCGCCCAGCATCCCTGGGGTATACCAGATGAGACTGAAGTCCCATCCACCAATATCAGCTCAATCTGCAGTTGTGAAGGGCAGATTGCATTCTCTCCTTGGGTCCTGATCTGCTGCTCAGGAGTGACCACCACCTCCTCACCCTGGGCCTCCAGAACTGCCACAGGTGTGGGGCAGAGGTCTTGGACCCTCTGTCCAGTTGCCAGCACTTTAGCTGGGTTGGTGTCATCATTCTGGGAGGCTGTCTGCTGCTGGACAGTGTGACCGATTGCCCCAGCTTCCTGAAGCTGTGGAGACATCGTAAGTTCTAGGCAGAGGCTAGCGGCGCTCTGCCCTGTTGCCAGTGATTTGGCTGGGAGTAGCAGCTTTACTACCTCAGCTTGTCGCTGGAGAGAGGGGCCAACTACCCCGGCTCCCTGGAACTCCACAGTTGTTGCTGGTGCTGGACAGAGGTGGGTAGCACTCTGCCCTGTTGCCAGCACTTCTGCTGGGGACTCCACATCCTCCGCTCTGGCAAACCGTTGGGGCAGGAGGCTGGCTTCCTTTTCCATTCCCTCATCTGGCTGCTGGGACAACATGTCTCTGGTACTGTCTCCCAGGTGCACAAATCTTTGCTGGGGAGGAAAGATCGCTTTCTCCACCCTGGCCAACTGTTGGGGAGGGACGACAAACACCTCCTCTCCCTTCTCCCCCTGTATCTGCTGCTGGGAAGTGATTGCCACCTTCTCACCCTGAGCCTCCATAACTGCCACTGGTGTGGGGCAGAGGTCTTGGACCCTCTGTCCGGTGACCTGCGCTTCAGCTGGGGAAGTTCCTTGTAACTCCACGGATACTGCTGTTGGTGCTGGGCAGAGCTCAGTGAAGTTTGGGCCTAATACCAGCTCTTCTGATGGAGGCTCATCAGGTTGCTTTTCCTCAGCAGAAAAGTCTTTTAAATCCCCAGTCTCTACAACTGATGGCTGGGGATAGAGGTTCACCATCTGTCCGTGGAACCTAGAAGATGCCATCGGTGCTGGGCAGAGGTTAGCAGAGCTCTGCCCTGTTGTCAGCACTTCAGCTTTGGGGGTGGCAATCTCCAGATTTTCCACCGCCGATTCTCTTGCATGCTGCTGGACAGGCATATTCCTCCATCCAACCTCATCTTGTGCTGTAACAGGTTTGTCAAGGTCAGTCAGCACTTGCTGCATCCGCCATAAGACCTCCGCGTCCATAGCTGCGGGGGCAGGTGGGCAAAGCACTCTGTTACTATGCCACATTGCTGAGTCTTCAGCCAGGATTTCTATTTCCTGATAGTCCCAGGCAAAGGGAGCCCCACCCTGCTGCTGAGCAGTGTCTAGCAGCTGTATGTAGGCAATCTCCAGCTCCCATTCCTGAGCGGCCAGGAACTCCAAATCTTCCTGTGCCCAGAGCACTTCCGAGACGTTCAAACTTTGCTCTCTGTGCTCCATTATTTCCTCCAAACGCCACTCCAGATCACTCCCAAAGTCGGGGTCCTCGGACAGCCTCCAGTACAACAATCCCAGGCCATTATAATCAAAGCCTTCCGTGGGCCTGTCATCCGCTGTCCACGGGCACACTTGGGCTACATACCACCGGAGGGCTCTGTAGCTCTCGTCCAAATGCATTTCTGACCGGATCAGCCTGCTTAACTCAGCTGTCCACTCCTGCTTCGGTTGTTCCCCCAATAACAGCATTCGTACTTCATACTGCGACCAGTACCTTACATGGATGGAGGGGAGAACTTTTCCCTGGTGTCGCTGCTTACAGGCTAGCGCTTCTTTCCAGAGTTGTAGGCGAACAGAATCATACCATCCCAGCAGGACCTGCACCGATACTGGTCCTCTGTGCTGTATCCGCATCTCTCGCAACCTCCTTCCGAATTCCTCTTCCATGACGACGTATCTGTACCTCTGCTATCCGGGCCTTGGATCCAGGTGATGGTTTGGATGTGTTCACGACAAGGAAGCACGATCCCACCGCTGCCAGCCAATTGTGACGGACCTCGTACCCAAGATGTCCGCCGTAAATGCTTCCTCTGTCCGGTACCACACAATCCAAGACCCCTTAGCTCACCCAGTCACCAGACAACACCAGTGTAGGGTACATCAGGAATTTCTTTATTTGACATGTCACACATATATACAGCCAGATGACTCACACCTAACCTAATTAGCATGAGCTAATTATCTTAATCAACACTGAACTCCTTCATTCAATTGCAGGGTTAATTAGCACATACAACAATAGGTGAAACACTCCTACAAGCCAGACTATATTCATTTACACAACAAACAGGCTGACTGGAGTTCATGACATTAGCATCTCTTGCTAATATGCCAAATACACATACAGAGTCTGTGTCCTGGGGGCCAGCATGGACCCGAATCCAAGTAAAACCAGCTCTGGGGTCCCCAGGCATGCAGCCCAAAGAGCACCGTTCCCCCAAATGCCAGGGCCCATAATCGCAAGGCAATAGGCTCACATTCAGTCCCCTCCAACAGCCCCTGTCCCAGCCAGGTCTGTCACACCAGGGTACAGTATGCCTTCACCATATGGCGCTGCAACATCTCACAGTGGTTGATAAAAACCTAGTACCCTATATTTGCTGACTATACGCTGAATCAAGTGCGGTCATTGTAGAAGTGACTTACTCCCAGAGAGGTGCGGACACAGAATAAGGTGCATGCCTTGAGGCGATTCAGTTCGCAGTTGTAGCGCTATACAAATCATTCATTCAGGATGCTTATCTCTGAGGAGAAACCATGTATTCAGCACTATATTGGGGGAATAGGAGCTGGGATGGGTGTTGGTAATGGAGTAGACATCGGTATTCTGAGGAACAAACTCTCAGCCATAGCTTGAGCGGGACTTTGTTACTCAGAGAGATTGGTGGCATCCTTAATAACATTCACAAAATACCCAGGGTCTCCAGATTTGGTGAACCATGTTGAGAGGTTGGTGGAGGGGGTGAGGGTACAGGATAGAAATCGGTCATGGGCTCTGTCGTACACGCAGTGGCGGGCGGAGGTGTCAACCAGCATCAAGCTGATTGTGCAATCTCTGTATAAAGGGCAGTGGCCTGATGAGTTAGCATCACCGCTCAGTAAGACTCTGCCACAACACGTCGCTTACACTAATCCAAAATGGTGGTCGAATGCCTGGATGGGCTGTACCAGTTTGGATGGTGAAAGGTGTTAGGCTGTATGATCCCATATACAGAAGTGCAGACTTGGTCTGTATATTTGGTGGCATCAATGGGCTTACTGATTGGGGATTCTATCTTGTCGCATTTGAGGCTAAATCACCCACATGTGATCAGAGGAGATGGAAGCAGGTTGATACTTCCCTCGGTCGGAAGTATGACCATGATGTCCTTTGTATGCCAGGTCAATACATCATGGGGGTGAACGTAAAAATGTTGGGAAGTTATTTCAGGGATCATTGCTGGGGAGGAAGCACCTGGGTGTCATTTGGGACATAGACAAGTTTGTTTCTTTGTCCTAAAGAATACCGATGTAACGCTAGTCATAAAACTGGAAGGTTCCTTGAACCTAACCATAGGTAGAGGTGTATGGTATACCCTGGGCATGGTCTCTGAAATCCAGGCACAGGGATGGAATTGTGTGTTTTTTTTGTCATGTTTGCAAATTTATATGTGTGATTAGACTCGATATTTATATAGAAGGGTCTCCCATTTGTCTATGCAAGTTGAGGGACGAATTGACGGTAGGGTCTCTGTGTACAAATTAGAGACCTTGCTGCCAAGTCAGAGCCCTGCAATACCGCTGTGAGCAAGCCTGCCTAATCCCAATCCATATTTACAGTAAAGGGTTATAGGGTTTGGAGCGGGGTGCGTAAATGGACGGGACACATATATATGTATATAGTATGGTAATAAGTTGATTTATGTTATGATATAATGTGACCAAGGCGTATGGTAGGTTAATAATATGGGTGAATAAGGCCCTCCCCAAGACTTATCTAAATAATAGATCAGTATCTGAGAGCTGCTTGATATGTTGCTCTGAATGTGTACTGGTGAATGGGGAATGAATGGATACCCATTGCCTGTACTGCATCCATCCTGAAGATAACGGAAAGGAGAAGATACCAAAGATACATAATGGTGACATGGAAGCTGTTGCTGAAGAAGGATGTGCTACTCAGTGGCAAAGCGGCACGTGTTGGGAAGCATAACACGGTAAAACCATTATGGACTGTTCCATAGGAGCTGTTTCTGCACAGGTTGTAAAAATACAACGCGTTAAGACGTTTAAAGGACTGTTCTATAGGTACTGGTCCGGAAACACATGTTGGGGACAAAACAGTTATGGACTGTTCAATAGGAGCCGTGTCTGAAGAAGGGTTTTTTATGCGACTTTTAGTCGCAAAGCAACATATGTTGGATTTAATATTTCTGCGATTCACTTCCTGTTTGCTGTAAGCCAGGTTGCCTAAGTCAAAGGAACAATAGCTTGGCTCAGGCCCACCTGCTGTGAAGACGGCTCCAGGCTAAGAGAAACACTGCATCTGAATGGAGAATATAGTATGCTTCCTTTTCTGGTGTTCATTGGATGCAAAGCATATGGGATTGGCAGGGGGGGGAGATTTGAATGAGTGGGCGTGTGTGTCTGAATGTTAGGGTCGCACACAGAGGAGGACACTCTCTCTGTGTCTGTAGGCTGGTTGAGGAGCATGTCATGAAGATGTCTCTCTGCTAAGCGGCCATCTTTGAGGCCTACGTTGGAGGATGAGTTGAGGCCTAGCCATGCGGACATCTCTCCCATTCCATCTCAGCTACCATGTGTGCTAAGTATACGATTGTATTGTAATGTGATTGTATGCTATGTAATATGCTATGTAACCCTGTAACTCCTAATAATTAGCTTATATAAGCTTTCTTATTTCCTTGGGAAATAAATGAGGTTTGATTGATCTTAAACCGTGTGTTTGGTTGCATAGTTAACTGGTATTATTGTGATATTAACAGTGGCTTGCGCTCATAGTTTTAACAGACTGACTAATCTATAGAGACTAGACAAAGTTGATGCATAGAGATGAGATAATAGATACACTGCAGTGGTATATCGTTTTCTACAATTATTATCAAATTCTACAACATTCAAGCATTTAAGCATTTTGTTATACAATTCAATATTGATCTGCAAGATTCATAAAGATTCAGACTCAACATCATATTTACTCTAAAAAAAACACAAAACAGTAAATTTGTTATGGGAAGTAGACTTGTTATTAGAAGTAAACTTGTTATGAGAATTAAACTTGTTATGAGAAGGTGTGAGTGTAAGATAAACAGAGTTACAGTGAGTTTCTACAGAAAAACAGAAAAACATCTTTGTACAATACTATTAAATCTTAAAGGGTAACTCTACACTTCCCACGTTTCCTTACAATCCCTCCTTTGATCATAGGAGACTTAAAAAGTCTCCGCTGATCACTCATTGTACCACCTATATCCTGCCTTGAACATGGTCATGGCTGTTTCAGACTTATCAACTGGGTTCTTTGATTTTGCTACTTTACTTATCAGGTAGAACACCAATTTGATTGTCACATAAATGGCCAGAGCTAAAATAAGTATCATGAGAAGTATCATACCCGCTTTCTTAAAGAAATTCATAATGTTTTCCCAAATAGAACCGAACCATCCTCCTACACCTGAAAAGGGATTCCATGAGTGGCATTTATCCATGAATCCATTAACATCCCAAATCCATCTACCTTTGTGAGGGCATTGTATCCGCCTTCCCCACCAAAGGATGCAAAAATGTTGTCCCACCAAGTGGTTAATTCCCTCTTGTGTCTGCCAAATTCAAGGTGACCGTGGGCAGGTTTCATGGACACAAGTGTGTCTGACCCTGTGGTCCCCATTAGAGGGATCATTTCCACAATAGTACACCAACCTTAAGTTTTTCTGTCCATAGGGTAAGGGACGATGGTATGGCACCATAGTCCACAACAGACCATCCATCCGTGGGGAACATGAGGGGCTTGAACCACTTTGGGGGGGCTAAGTCTTGACCTTAATCCCACTAAACACATCCAATCCCCCAAAGAGGGAATGCTATCTCCACCTTGCCTTATCCAGGGGCTGTCCATGTGTGTGCTATTTATCCATTCAGTAACCTGTGGATTGTTGGATCCCCTTACACATTTACATGTGTCACATAGGGACATGTTACCTATCCTTTCATCAGGGTTCAGGATATTAAAAGTACCTAAACCATGGGAGTGGTGTTTATAACAGGGACTTCCTGGGTGGTACTTAGTAACTGCTCTAGGGTGATAGGCCTTCCAACCATAGGGACTAAATGTCGGCCTGTGGATAAGTGTGACTCCTTTCCATGTATGCTGCTCTGGCATTCACTACAACAGTACCCTCCCCCATCCCGCACGAGGAGTTTAGCCAACACCCAAAAAATAAGAGCAAGAATACAGTGATGGTCATTACAATTGAACAAAGAAACTGTCCAGGTGGTGCATTTTCTTGGCTCACGGGGAGAGTCTGTGGTCAAAAGGGGGGGCGGGGGTTAAGGGGTTTTGTGAGGGGGGGCATGGGGCAATAGTGGCTGAGTCTCTTCTTGTAAGTGTTGGTATGGACTCCTCCATTTCCTTTCCTGTCTCCTTTATCTGTGGGCTCTTCTTCAACCTTGATGCATGGATCCATTGTGGGCTTTGATCCGTCAGTATTGCTGTCCTGGAGACCTTGAGGACTTCAAATGGACCTTGGAAGACGGGGCCTGGTTGTTTGCGGACTGCAAGTTGTTTGATCAGTACTTTATCCCCCGGGACGAAAGGATGTGTTGGTTCTCTGGAAAGAGGAAGAAAGGTGACAGCAACCTTGTCATAAGTTTCAGCAGGGCTACTTACCAGATATTTCACGTGCTCTTCCTGTAAGGAATATGTTAGATTCCTCGCCTATCTTAGGGGCTCTTTGAGCGGGTCTTCCCATAAGGATCTCCAAAGGGGGGCAATCCTGTCCTAGCATGGGGGGTGGTTCTTATCTGGGGGTGGGCCCTTTTCAATTTGTCTTTAATGTTTCTATTCATTCTCTCCACTACTCCTGCACTCTGGGGGTGATAGGGATGTGGAGCTTCCATTGTATCCCTAGAACTCTCACTAACTCTTTGGTAGGTTTTGCTGTAAAAGCGGGCCCTTGGTCAGAGTATATGGTAGCTGGCAGACCAAACCTGCTAATCCAATGATTGACCAAACACCTTGTAGCTATCCCTGCGGTCTCTCCTGTTACGGGAATAACTTCCGGCCATGAGGAAAATGACAAAATGGCGTATTATTACGCAAAGATATTTGATATTACCTTTCTGTTTGGGCATGTGTGTCAAATCAATCTGTAAGTCTTTTAATGGGCCTATGTGTCCCTGAACATTATTCTGGACACAAGTTAAGCAAGTTGCTGTAGGGGTTTCTTACCTATGTGCTCGGGCCATGGAGATAAGATAAAATCAAAGGAGCTACTGTTTCTGGAATACCTATGATCCCCTCCGTCCGGGTTGTGTGTCAAACCATGTGACTCCCAACAGGTAATGTCAGAAAATTCTTCTGGCTTCGGTTGGGAAACTTGGGGACAAAAAATCTGTAGAAAACAATTGGAGGGTTGATTGCCTCCTCAGCAGCAATTTTGGCTGCTCTGACCCTTAAGTTGTTTCCCTTAGTAGTATCAGATTTGTCATGGAACGACCTTTTTACTTTTATGACATTAATTTTTTTGAGGGTAAATGGAGTGCACTTAAGTCCTCTACCCAGAACTTGATTTGAGATTCGCTTATTATTCGCTGTCTTGTACCCGCGGGCCCAAAAGACCCCAAAAGTGTATCTATTGTCAGTGTAAATGTTTACTTTTTGTCTTTTGAATAACTGACAGGCACGTGTCATAGCATAGAGCTCTGCCTGCTGAGCTGAAGTCGCTGCTAGTGGTTTTGCTTCTAATATTATGTCTGGTAAAGTCACTAGAGTATCATCGCTTAAAACAGCTGCCGTCAACAAAAACATTTATGTAGTCAGTAGATGTAGAAATGTTTTGTAAAAGGAGCACTACAGTATTGTTGCGTACAATGTAGTATCAGTTTCTATAGTGATTATGGATGTTTCTTTTACTGTCATGTTTACTGCCACAGGCAGCAACAGCTTGTAGGCATTCCTTGTATCTGAACGGGGAGTTTTTTTGGATAGATAAGCCACGGGTCGGTAGTGGGTACCATGCGCTTGGGCCAGCACGGCAGCCAGCGCAGGGCCCCTGACTATAGCACAAAGGATTTCTTATGATCCGGTAAACCTAGTGCTGGAGCACTGGCCAAAGACTGCAATAAGGTTTGCGTTATTTCCTCAGTGTAACACCTGCTTGGGGGCAGTGGCTGCAGCAGAGGGCGCAAGATTGAATCATAACAATCTGGGATCCACTGCCTGCAGTAGACAATAGAGCTTAGAAAAGAAAGAAGCGTTGCCTTATCTTTGGGGCCAAGACAGGTCAGAGTCTTGACTCCTTTTGGGGACACTTGCCTGGTCCCGCCTGAGATAATACATCCTAGGTATTCCACCCTCTCCCTGCACCACTGGATCTCTTTGCGAGACACCAAGTGACCCTCAAGGGATAAGTGAGTCATCAAGCTTTCAGAGTCTTCTGCACAATGTGCCCCGCTCTCACTACATAACAGTAGGTCATCTACATATTGCAGGAGTACTGATCCCTGTGGGAGCACCCAGTCATCCAGGGTTAGTCCCAACACCATGGAAAATGCTGCAGGACTGTCCACAAAGCCTTGAGGAAGACGGGCCCAAGTCAGTTGACCCGAGCCCGAGCCCCAGGCAAAGGCAAAGATCCTTTGGAAATCCCTGTGAACATCAATGCTAAAGAAAGCATTGTACAAAAACAGTGGAGGAAGAAGGGATGTTTATAGAAATTCCCGTGATGTCTGAGACTAGTGGTGGAAGTGGTTAAATACATTTGTTCACCCTCCTCAAATCCCCCTAGCCTCCACTCGTCGCTGGCTTTCTTTACTAAATGGGTGTATTCCAGGGACTGATAATGGGTTTTAGAATGCCTTTCTGCATGTTTGTGGTGATCTGTGGTGTACCCTGTACTTCGTCAGCAATGACGGTGGTATTGTTTCTGAAAGAATGGTATGATGTTTGGTTTGAAAGTAGGGATATAAGGAGTGCATTTGACATGTCCTACGTCTGTCTTTGACTTTTCCCATATCGGGTGAGTCTCTAATGCTGCAAGGATGGTCATAAAGTAAAACGTCAAATCTTTTCTTTTTGGCATAGTCAAGTCACATGTTGCTGATTTGGCAGTCATTCCCCCTTGTAGGTCAAATTTAACATTACCCCTAATGAAGACATGAGGTCTCTTGGCAGTCAGTGAGGATGGCAAAGGTTTGTGTGTAACATCTATCCCATTAATTCCCATAGAGTAGAGCAGCCCTCGGTACAATTTTTTTGTGACAAAACGGGTGTCAATAAGACAACTCGTACTAGCCCCTGTGTCCACTAAAAAACATACCACCCATCCCTCAACTTTAAGGACTACCTGCGGAAGTGTTTTCCAGTGGGAAGAGAAGAAATGCATTACCAAGGAGGGAATCTGCTCCGGGCACTCCTATGGATGTTGATGAAAAGGGTTATTGCGAGGGTTGTTATCATTGTACCCTGGCCAATCCATTTGAATTAATTCTACAGTGTTTCTGGGTTCTGGCCATTCTCAAGGGGGTGGGGGGCATGCTTGCCAGGCCGTCTTGACTACAGGCTATATTCTTGTTGCATTTGGCGGCTAGGCGGGGGCTGTGGACAGCCCCGCAGCATCCCCCATGGCGCCAAAACCAACCCTGGATGACTAGGGAAGGTTAATTGTTGTGTTTGATAATTGGGAAAATTACGCTGACGCTGATATCTGCCTCTGGAAATACCCCAGCCCCTCCTTTGAAACCTACCCTGTCCATTTCCCTGGGTATTTCTTCTGTGCAGACAATATTTTTTCCAATGGGAGGGGTCTCCACAATGAAAACAGCCTTGATTTGGGTATTCTTGTGTTTGCAACATGGAATTATAAAAGGCTGGGAGCATGGGGGTGGGAGTCCCTGAGGTTTTGGTGAATAGTCCTCCTTTGGTATTAAAAAATCTGGAGGAGGACCTTTTCTTTACATCATCCACAAACTGTGGGGGGGTCAGGGTTTGCCACTTAGTATCGACCAGTTTAATTACCTGGGTCACCTTTGGATCTCTCATAGTCAATTCCGTAGTCAATTCCAGTGAAGGATAACGTTTTTCCTTTGGCTTTTCCTCATTATCAGTTTTAATCATAGCATGGGGTGGCGGAGGTACTGGCACATAATCCTCTGTATCCCCTATGTCATAACAAAGAGGTTGGACAGGGGCAGAGGCAAGTGTTGGTTTTTTAGGAGGCTTGTCTAAGGAAGGATGAGACTTCTCTAATGGATGAGGGAATTGCTTCTTATACTATTCCAATGCTTTGCACCACATTTTATAACATTCAGTCATATATTCTTTATCGTAAGGAAACGGTGGATAACTATACTGCTTATGTTGGCCACAAATTTTAGGGACTTCTTCCCATTCCTCTGCAGAACATGGTCCGCACTCACTTAGCCCTGCAATTTGTAGAGCATGTGCTCTGGTCAAAATGTTTTTTCAGAAGGGTTCAGTATAATATGTTCCATAGTTTCCAGACACGAAATCTAAAGGAGTGGGCTGATCCGGCTTACCTTACGAACCTCCCTTTCCTGGCAGATTTCCCATGTTTACAATTCTTATACTTTATCTTATTTTATTCTCTATTTATACACATCAGCTGCAGAACATACAGTTAATGACTTGGGACAAGCCGCAAAAGTTTCACCCGTTCCACATTCAATAGTACCTATGACACCTTTAACAGTTAAAGCTTCTTGAAATTTAAAAGTTTTATTTCTTGGCAAAATGCCAAAATAACACTCCCTCTGGCCAGAGGTTCCCCTGCTTATAAGCAAGCTTTGTACGTTATTACTTTCCTTATTCTTATAACCAAACAATTTTTATTTATATTTCAAATTTCTTGGCAAAGTGCCAACAGGTTTAAACAGTACTTTCAATAGCAGGTATCCTTGTCCCCTATATTTTGATACCTGATACCGGTTCTTTTATATTAATACCCGGGATCCTGGTACACCTCGTCAGTTATCCCAATTTCCGGGATCCTGGTACTCGTCAGTTATCCCAATTTATGAGCGAGCTGTGCCTGGGATCCTTGACCGGCATCCCAGCTTAATGTCCCTATCTCTGGACGCGGGATCCTGGTAAACCTCGTCAGTTATCCCAATAATGTCCCTATCTCTCAGGCAAGCTAATTAAATTAAATTAATCAATTATGCCTTGAGTTCTATAATGCGACGGGTTATAACATTGACAGAGTAAGCTGTTCAAAAATACTTTGAAAAAGTAATTTTAAAGAAAGCTTACCTGTAATGTACCCCACTTCTGGTACCATCTGTTAGGTTTCCTGTATTGTCCTCTGCATCAGCCCCTCTTTCCCTCAACTGGACTTTGACGGTCAATGGAAAACTCTCGCCCTTTTCCCCCCTTGACTGTCCGGACAGGCAAAAAAGACACCATACACCGTGTGTGGTTGAAAAAATAATACTTTTACTTCCCCCTTCACAGAGCATATACAATAATCAAAAAGGGGAAGAACGCAATTGAACAACCAATCACATGCAAGCATTTAAGCATTTTGTTATACAATTCAATATTGATCTGCAAGATTCATAATATTTCTTTCTTCAGACTCAACATCATATTTACTCTAAAAATGTCTCACGCAATATATGTCCTTGATAAGGTTCCCAGTATGTTTTGGTATACAGAAGCACAAAACAGTAAATTTGTTATGGGAAGTAGACTTGTTATTAGAAGTAAACTTGTTATGAGAATTAAACGTGTTATGAGAAGGTGTGAGTAACAGTGAGTTTCTACAGAAAAACATAAAAACATCTTTGTACAATACTATTAAATCTTAAAGGGTAACTCTACACTTCCCACGTTTCCTTACAGAGTTGGATTCCTTCTATCCCCACAAAGCACCTTCCAAGTCCTTCCTGTCCCTCTCTCTCTCTCTCTCTATCCCTCCCTTCTTTCGAGATGCACTGTATCCATCTGTTTTCTCCTATTTCTCTGAGGATTGCAGCAATTTATCGGCCTCCTGGACCTGTATCGTGCTTTCTTGATGACTTTGCTGCCTGGCTACCCTACTTTCTATCCTCTGAAATACCTACTATAATTCTTGGCGACTTCAACATTCCTGTCAATGTTAACAGCCCAACTACAGCTAAACTTCTCAACCTCTTCTTTTGACCTAACCCAATGGACACATACTTCCACCCACTCCAATGGTAATACCCTTGACTAGGGATGAGCCGAACACCCCCGTGTTCGGGTCGCACCAGAACTTTCGAACGGACCGAAAGTTTGTGCGAATATTCAAACCCTATTCGTTACAATGGACGCGAACGTTCGAAATCAAAAGTGCTAATTATAACGGCCAATATGCATGTTAATGTCATAAAACAGGTTTGGGGACCCGGGTCCTGCCCCAGGGGACATATGTCAATGCAAAAAGAAGTTTTAAAAACTAAAGTTTTTTCGGGAGCAGTCATTTTAATGATGCATAAAGTGAAAAAAAAAAAGTGAAATATTCCTTTTAAATATGGTACCTGGGGGTTGTCTAAAATATGCCTGTGAAGTGGCATGTGTTTTCCGTGTATAGAACTGTCCCTGCACAAAATTACATTTGTAAAGGAAAAAAAGAAGCCATTTAAAACCGCTTGCGGCTTTAATGTCACGTCTTGTCCTGGCAATATGGCTGAAGATCCTTGAGAAAAATGGCATGGCTACCCCATCACCCCCCCCCCCCCCCCCAGCCCCTTTGGGTCTTGTATGGATATTAAGGGGAACCCAGCACCCAAAATAAAACCCTATACCTACAACCCTATATACTCTGAACAGCGGTATACAGGCGGTGCAAACAAGACAGGGACTGTAGGTTTGTTCTTAAGTAGATTCTGAACAGGTACATTTTAAAGTGTAGCTCCATCCAAAAAAAAACTATTTTTAAACATTTTGGAGAACATAGGGAGGGGTTAACACCCATGTAACATTTGTTTTGCTGTCTGTGCACCTGTTCAGAACATTTCACCTCAGTTTCCCAATGACAAATGTTTTTGGAAAAGTGGGGTTTTTATTGAAACAAGGATTGGTGATAAAGCATCAGTAGAGAGGAGATACCTTTTTCCCAAATTAAATCTAACAGGATCGAATTTCTCTTCCTAGGGGTAGATTTCCTCTCACTTCCTGTTTTCTCCTTCCGTTTGCAAGTAGGAGTCGTTTGTAAGTTGGATGTTTGAAAGTAGGGACCTGCCGTATGTACTCTGCAGAAATTTGCCCCATTAGATGTTGGTGTAGCCACAACACTGTAAGCCCTCACAGTTACTCTTGGTGGGCACTGGAATTGGCCCTGCTGTGAATTATTAGATCAAGATTTGTAATTGCATGCACCTGTTGAACAGGGCAGAAAAATTGGGCCTTTGGTGGTGGTGGACGTTGTTGCCACAAGACTGTAAGCCCTCACTGTTACTCTCGGTGGGCGCAGGAATGGGCCCTGCTGAGAATTATTAGATCAAGATTTGTAATTACATGCCCCTGTTAAACAGGGGCTGAAAAAATTGGGCCTTTGGTGGTGGACGGTGTTGCCACAAGACTATAAGTCCTCACAGTTACTCTTGGTGGGCGCAGGAATGGGCCCTGCTGTGAACTATTAGATCAAGATTTGTAATTACACGCCCCTGTTAAACAGGGGCTGAAAAATTGGGACTTAGGCACTGGTGCTGGTGCCACAACACTGCAACCCCTCACAGATAGTGTACTTGGAGCACAGCAGTCAGACCTGTTGCGAAGCATTGCATAAACAATTGTAATTACACACCCCTGTTAAACAGGAGCTGAAAAATTGGGCCTTAGCCACTGGTGCCACAACACTGCAACCCCTCACAAATACTGTACTCTGAGCACAGCAATGAGACCTGTTGCAAAGCATTGCATACAAAATTGTAATTACACACCCCTGTTAAACAGGAGCTGAAAAATTGGGCCTTAGGCACTGGTGCTGGTGCCACAACACTGCAACCCCTCACAGATACTGTACTCTGAGCACAGCAATGAGACCTATTGCAAAGCATTGCATAAAAAATTGTAATTACACACCCCTGTTAAACAGGGGCTGAAAAATTGGGCCTTAGGCACTGGTGCTCGTGCCACAACTGACAACACTGCAACCCCTCACAGATACTGTACTTGGAGCACAGCAGTCAGACCTGTTGCAAAGCATTGCTTAAAAAATTGTAATTACACGCCCCTGTTAAACAGGGGCTGAAAAATTGGGCCTTAGCCACTGGTCTGGTGGCACCCAGAAACAAAAATGTTCTTCCAAGCTATCAAGGAATGGATCATTGAGGAGGAGGAAGAGGATAGTCAGTGAACATAACAGGACAGTCACTCAGCAGTCAGCATCAGCATAGGCAGTCTTGAAAGGATGTGACATTATGGTGGTGATCCAAGACTGATTCATCTTTGTGAAGGTCAGTCGATCAACCAAGTCGGTGGACAGGTGCACCCTGTGATCGGTGACAAAGCCTCCAGCAGCACTGAATGTGCGTTCGGAAAGAACGCTGGATGCAGGACAGGCCAGTAGCTCAATTGCATACTGTGCAAGCTCTGGCCAGTGATCCATCCTCAAGACCCAGTAAGCCAGAGGATTTTCGGTGGGAAAGGTGTCCAAGTCTGACCTTGCCCCTAGGTATTCCTGCACCATGTATATCAGACACTGGCGATGGTTGCTGGAACCAATCATACCTTGGGGCTGCGGACTAAAAAATTGTCTGAACGCATCGGTCAGACGTCCACCTTCCCCACCGCTCCTTCTGCTACTGACCGAAGCCTCAGCAACTCGTCGTCCAGGACCAGGAGTTTGTAACCTCCCAGTCTCTGGGAACGCGTTGCACAGACCTTTCTGCAAGGCCTCCCTGAGATGTCTCATCCTCTGCTCCCTCTGCGAGGGCAAGATAAGGTCCGCAACCTTACCCTTGTACAGTGGATCAAGGAGAGTGGCCAGCCAGTAATGGTCCCTCTCCTTGATCCGAAGAATACGAGGATCCTTCCGCAGGCTTTGCAGGATCAGGGAGGCCATGCAACGTAGGTTAGCTGAGGCATTCGGTCCGGAGTCTTCTGGGTCACTGAGGACGACATGATCGCCAGCCACCTCCTCCCAGCCACGTACAAGTCCACTGGTTTGTTGGGACTGTAAATCATCCCTAAAAGACTGCTGCTGCTGATGCTGAGTGCCAGGCTCCACCTCCATGCTCACACAATCCTCCTCCTCCTCCTCATCCTCTTCCTGTGTGATGGGTGGGACAGAAGGAAGTCTGGATAAAGGGGGCCTTGAGAGGCAAGGAGGCAAGGAAGTCCTCCTCTTCCTGCCTCTGTTCTGCCTCAAGTGCCCTGTCCATTATCCCACGCAGCGTATGCTCCAACAGGTGGACAAGAGGTACAGTGTCACTGATGCATGCACTGTCACTGCTCACCATCCTCGTGGCCTCCTCAAATGGTGACAGGACAGTGCATGCATCCCTGATCATGCTCCACTGGCGTAGGGAAAAAAAATCCAAGCTCCCCTGACCCTGTCCTGGTGCCATAGTCGCACAGGTACTCATTGGTGGCCCTCTGCTGCATGTGCAGTCGCTGCAGCATGGCCAACGTTGAGTTCCACCTGGTGGGCATGTCACATATAAGGCGGTTCTTGGGCAGGTTCAACTCCTTTTGCAGCTCAGCCAGCCGAGCACTGGCATTATACGATTGGCGGAAATGCACACAGACTTTCCTGGCCTGCCTCAGGACATCCTGTAAGCCTGGGTACCTTCCCAAGAAACGCTGCACCACCAGGTTGAGGACGTGAGCTATACAGGGCACATAGGGCAGCTGTCCCTGTCGCAGGGCGGAGAGGAGGTTGGTGCCATTGTCAGAAACCACCATTCCTGGCTTAAGCTGGCGTGGCGTCAACCACCTCTCGGCCTGCCCCTGCAGAGCTGCCAGAACCTCTGCCCCAGTGTGGCTCCTGTCCCCCAAACACACCAGCGCAAGCACGGCATGGTATCTTTTTGCCTGCGTACTTGCGTAGCCCCTTGTACGCCTACGGAGCACCGCTGGTTCCGAGGACAGAGCACTCGAAGAGGCCATGGAGGAAGAAGAAGAGGAGGGGGTGGAGGAGAGAGGTGTGTCACAACCAGTAGTAGCATTTTGGAGGCGTGGTGGCGGAACAACCTCCAACACTACTGCACCTTGTCCTGCATCCCTCCCAGCTGCCAAAAGAGTGACCCAATGGGCCGTGAAAGACAGGTAACATCCCTGTCCATGCCTGCTGGACCATGAGTCAGCGGTAATATGCACCTTACCGCTGACCGTCCTATCCAGCGAGGCATGGACATTGCCTTCCACATGCTGGTAGAGAGCCAGAATCGCCTTCCGTGAGAAAAAGTGGCGTTTGGAAACCTGCCACTGAGGAACCGCACATTGAACAAACTCACGGAAGGGGGCCGAGTCTACCAACTGAAAAGGCAGCAGTTGAAGTGCTAGCAATTTAGCCAAGCTAGCATTCAACCGCTGGGTATGTGGATGGCTGGGAGTAAACTTCTTTCGACGGTCCAGCAGCTGGGGCAGGGAAATTTGCCTGGTAGAATCGGACGTCGGTGTACTGCTAACAGAGTGCCCGCAAGTACTTGGCTGTGAAACACCTAATTCTACACCTTCATTCCTCTCAGAGCAGCTTTCAGAGAGGACTGAAGATATAGTGGGGTTGGAGATCCCAGCTGATGAGGAGCAAGGAGAAGTCTGCTTTGTTCTTTGGTGTGGGTCTTTAATGTGCGCTTGCCAACGAGCTGCATGGCAGGTCGACATATGTCTGGTCATGCTTGTGGTGCCCAAGCGGCTGATGTTTTGGCCACGCGAGATACGCTTGAGACATATGTTGCAAATAGCAGTGGTGCGATCTGATGCACTTGTCTCAAAAAAGGCCCAGACCAAAGAACTTTTGTGCAGAGACAGCGCCCTGCACAGGCGGAGCTCTGCGGTGTGATTCAGTTGGTGTGCTGGCCTCTAGCTGGCCTCCGGAGGGCATCCTGCCTCGTTGGACATGTGCCGCCTCCTCCTCCTCCTCCTCCTCTCTCCCTTCAGGCACCCACATGGAGTCAGTGACCTCATCATCCCCTCCCTCTTCACCACTGGAGCAAACCTGGCAGTAAGCTGCAGCTCGTGGAACATGACTGCCAGATTGCTGTCCTTGAGCATCCCCTCTCTCTGCGCTCACGCTACTGCCTTCCTCTAGCTGGGTATCATCATCCGAGCCTTCAAAACGTTGGGCATCCTCCTGGAGCATGTACCCAACACTGTGCTCAAATAGTTCGGGGGACTCCTCAGGAGGACATGGTGGGTCTAGGGAAGGGGTGCCTGATGATGCCATTGAGTACGCGTTGGCAGCTGCTTTGCCAGTACCCTGAGCCTGGGTGAGGGAGGATGAGGAGGGCTTGGTCATCCATTCTACCAAGCCTTCGGCATGATGCGGCTCAACATGTCCAGCTGCCGAAAACGAGGACAAGCGTGTCCCATGGCCACGTGCTGATGGCGATGCACGACCACGTCCACGACCAGCACTGTTGTCTGTACACACAGAGCCTGCTTGCCCTGTGTTCTTGCCTCGGGACTGTCTGCCTCTCCTTGGCGGTGTTCCAGGCATTGTAGTGGGTAGTGTATATTGTGCTGGAGTCACACAGCACACACACTAACTCCTGCAGATGGCTGCCTTAGATGACAGCAACAGGGCCTTACGGTAGATAGAGGCTGCCTTAGATGACAACAACTGGGCCTTACGGCAGATAGAGGCTGCCTTAGATGACAACAACTGGGCCTAACGGCAGATAGAGGCTGCCTTAGATGACAACTGGGCCTTACAGCAGATAGAGGCTACCTTAGATGACAACAACTGGGCCTTAAGGCAGATAGAGAGGCTGAGGTGGTTTTATGTGTGCTGTACTAACACAGTAGACACACACGCTAGCTCCTGTAGATGCCTGTCACAGGTACTCACCCGGGCCGAAATGCTGAGAGCTGCTCCCCTTGCGACTAGGTGTACGATGCCTCTGGAATGGGTACAGAGGACACAGGGCACAAAGATGCACGGGTTGCCAGCAGGTGGGTTGCAGGTGGTGTGCAGTAGCGACGTAGACCAGGAGAGGCTGAAGCTGCACTGGAAGTAGACACCTGGCAGGACCGTGATGAGGCAGAGGCTGTAGAGGTACCGGAACACACACTGGAGGGAGATCCTGAGGTGCATATGTGAACTGGAAGTCCAGGAAGCCAGGCCGAGGGTCAAGCACAGGTAAGTCAACCAAAGTGTATCCAGAAGGCAAACCAGAGGGTCAAACACCAGTAGCAACAAGAGAGTGTCCAGGAGGCAAGCCAGGGATCAAACACAGGTAAGTAACTCAGAATGTCCAGTAGGCAGGCCGAGGGTCAAGCACAGGTGATCAGGCAGAAGGATATCCAAGAGGCAGGCCAGGGGTCAAACACAGGTAAGTAACTCAGAGAATGTCCAGTAGGCAGGCCGAGGGTCAAGCACAGATGATCAGGCAGAAGGATATCCAAGAGGCAAGCCAGGGGTCAAACACAGGTAAGTAACTCGGAGAATGTCCAGTAGGCAGGCCGAGGGTCAGCACAGATGATCAGGCAGAAGGATATCCAAGAGGCAAGCCAGGGGTCAAACACAGGTAAGTAACTCAGAGAATGTCCAGTAAGCAGGCCGAGGGTCAAGCACAGATGATCAGGCAGAAGGATATCCAAGAGGCAAGCCAGGGGTCAAACACAGGTAAGTAACTCAGAGAATGTCCAGTAAGCAGGCCGAGGGTCAAGCACAGATGATCAGGCAGAAGGATATCCAAGAAGCAAGCCAGGGGTCAAACACAGGTAACAGCAGCGGTAGTCAGGAGGGTTCTGGGTCAGGCACAGGTAATCAGGCAGGTACAGGATACAAGATACTGGATACAAGGTACAGGATACAAGGACTGGAGCCAGGAACTCAGGAAGTAGAGACAACAAACCAGCAATTAGTGAAGGGAAAGAGAAGGCCTTTTATAGGCCAGGTAAGTGGTCAGGTTGGATACCCGGATGAGTGCGCATGCACACTCGTCTTCTGTCAGCGCCACGCATAGCGGTGAGCCGCACTGGATGAGCTGTAGCAGATACCCGAGCGACGTGAACCCGCGCATGCGCACCCGCTGCCTCGCGTACCTGTACTGTTTGCCGAGCCGCTCTACCGCGCGTGCGCATTCTTGGAACCCGGCGCCGGAGTACGGTATTTCCCTGACAGCCTGGCTGCCTTAGATGACAACAACTGGGCCTTACGGCAGATAGAGTCTGCCTCAGATGACAACAACTGGGCCTTACGGCAGATAGAGGCTGCCTTAGATGACAACAACAGGGCCTTATGGCAGATAAAGAGGCTGAGGTGGTTTTATGTGTGCTGTACTAACACAGCAGACACACACGCTAGCTCCTGTAGATGCCTGGCTGCCTTAGATGACAACAACTGGGCCTTACGGCAGATAGGGGCTGCCTTAGATGACAACAACTGGGCCTTACGGCAGATAGAGGCTGCCTTAGATGACAACAACTGGGCCTTATAGCAGATAGAGCGGCTGAGGTGGTTTTATGTGTGCTGTACTTACACAGCACAAACACACACGCTAGCTCCTGGAGATGCCTGGCTGGCTTCGATGACAACAACTGGGCCTTACGGCAGATATAGGCTGCCTTAGATGACAACAACTGGGCCTTATAGCAGATAGAGTGGCTGAGGTGGTTTTATGTGTGCTGTACTAACAGAGCACACACACACACACGCTAGCTCCTGGAGATGCCTGGCTGCCTTAGATGACAATAACTGGGCCTTACGGCAGATATAGGCTGCCTTAGATGACAACAACTGGGCCTTATGGCAGATAGAGAGGCTGAGGTGGTTTTATGTGTGCTGTACTAACACAGCACAAACACACACGCTAGCTCCTGGAGATGCCTGGCTGCCTTAGATGACAATAACTGGGCCTTACGGCAGATATAGGCTGCCTTAGATGACAACAACTGGGCCTTATGGCAGATAGAGAGGCTGAGGTGGTTTTATGTGTGCTGTACTAACACAGCACAAACACACACGCTAGCGCCTGGAGATGCCTGGCTGCCTTCGATGACAACAACTGGGCCTTACGGCAGATATAGGCTGCCTTAGATGACAACAACTGGGCCTTATGACAGATAGAGAGGCTGAGGTGGTTTTATGTGTGCTGTAATAACACAGCAGACACACACGCTAGCTCCTATAAATGCCTGCCTGCCTTAGATCACAATAGGCCAGAAGGTGCTACTGCAATGCTGTACTAATAGCACGCACACACCAGACTAATCCCCAGAATCACAGCAGATAAAGTTAGAATGTATGAGACAGCACAGCACTGCAGATACTGTCAGCAGCAGTGTAATCAGCAGAATGAATATATATTCAAATGATCAGTATTCAGTAGTAATGATAATGAATCAGCATCAGCAGTCTGCCTATATCAGAATCAAGCCGGAACACAGTGCACTAGGCCGACGGCGCGGTGGCCTTTTATACAGTGGGGCGTGTACTAAAGCCCCTGAGCTATAATTGGCTACAGGCGTCCTGCCTGTAGCCAATTATTGCTCTCCTCGCTGCCGGCGCTGTGATTGGCCAAGCATGCGGGGTCACAGTGCATGCTTGGCCAGACATCAGCCAGCAATGCACTGCGACTGGCGCAATGCATTGCGGGCCGCTCGCATCACACGAACCAACACCCCCTTTCCTCTCTCTGATCACAACCTCATCAGTTTCACTGCCTCCAACCAACTATTCCTCCAAGCAGCAAACACTTATTTGTAGGAACCTTCGCCACTTTAACCCATCTCTTCTCTATTCTGCTACTGACCATCTATATGACATAATCTCTCCCCTGTCCTGTCCTGACCACCTCTGTCTACAACAGTTCACTCTCATCATCACTAGATGCACATGCTCCTCTAACCACATGCAGAATCAGGCCCCGACCATTACAACCATGGCAAACTGACAACACTAGAAATCTCAAGAGACATTGCCGTGCTCTTGAACGACTGTGGCGTAAAACCAAATGCCTGCAAGACTTCACCCTATATAAATCTGCCCTTCTAAAATACAATTCCTGCCTCCATGCTGCCAAACAAACCTACTTTGTCTCTTATTAATACCTCGTCATCCAGTCCCCGTCGGCTCTTCTCAACCTTTAACTCTCTGCTTCGTCCCCCACCCCCTCTACCCACTAACTCACTCACTGCCCAAGAGATTGCCAATCACTTCAAAGACAAGATTGATGCAATTCGTGAGGATACCTCCACTGTGCGTACATCTTCCCCACCCAACATACCTTGCCTAACAGCACGTTCAACACGCTCCTCTTTTGAATTGGCTACTATTGAAGAGGTTACAAAACTTTTCTCAGATGCCCACCTAACCAATTGTGCCTTGGATCCTGTTCCCTCAAAACTACTACGGTCACCATCTTCTTCTATCCTATGCTCCCTCACTCACATCTTTAATCTCTCCCTCTCTAGTGGCACCTCCCCCTCCCCTCTAAAACATGTGCAGATCACTCCCATACTTAAAAAGCCCCCCCTGGACCCCACCAACCTGAATAACTTGAGGCCCATCTCATTGCTCCCATTCTCCTCTAAACTTCTAGAGCGCTTAATCCACCACCGTCTTAGCTCCTACCTCAGTGAAAATAACCATCTTGACCTCTTACAGTCTGGCTTTCGCTCGCAGCACTCCGCGGAAACTGCCTTACTAAAACTCACTAACGATTTACTAACTGCCAAAACCAACAGCCAGAACTCCATACTCCTGCTACTTTACCTTTTTGCAGCCTTTGATACTGTTGATCACCTGCTCCTTCTCAATAAACTACATTCCCTTGGCCTCCAAGATTCTGCTCTATCCTGGTTCTCTGCCTATCTATCACAGCGCTCCTTCAGTGTCACCTACAACTCTGTCTCCTCCTCTCCATTGCCCCTTTCTGTGGTGGTCCCCCAATGCTCTGTTCTTGGACCCCTTCTCTTCTCTATCTACAGCTCCTCCCTTGGTCACTTGATAACTGCCCACGGCTTCCAATACCACTTATCTGCAGATGACACCCAAATCTATCTGTCTACTCCTCACCTCACTCCTTCAGTCTCCTCTCGCATTACTAACTTACTAACTGACATCTCAGCATGGATGTCTCACCACTTCCTTAAATTAAATCTCTCTAAAATGGAGCTATTAATATTCCCCCCCCGCTCGTGCCCCCTCCATGACTTTTCCATCAAAATCAACAATGCAACCATCAGTCCCTCCCCTCACGCCAGGGTACTCGCGCGGGGAGTTACTCCGGCGTTTGCTGGGACCTTTCTCCCTCCGTGCAGCATCAGCGTGACGCTGGGGGGGGGGGGAACCACCTGGAGCGCTGGGTCCGAACTCCATTCCCCACCTTTGCTGCTCCCTTGTTGAGCCAGCATCATGTTTACATACCTGGATTCCTGCCTTTGCCATTTGGCTTTCCACCTCCCTTTTTTATATATATCAAGGTAACCCCACAAAATGTACTTTATTACTAGGACTATGGGCTTCTCATTTGCTGTTAGTTTCAGCTTTTGATTATTATATTGACATATATCGCCATAGATACATACCCTCTTTACTTTATATACTTTAGAAGCTGCAGTCACTTGTGGGGGATGGTGGCCGAGTCCCGGACCTATGGTTGTTTCCCCTCCTCAACTCCCGGGCCAGGCTCATTTCGATCGACCCCCGATACATGGTCATGCACGGTTCCATGTGTGGCTTCATGTGAGTACAATTTTGGCAAGATCATTTACTACATTTCTTATTCATCCTTCCTCCTTTTACCCTCAAGGGTACACCAATCAGAACACATAGTTACCTATACAATCTTTTTACAGAATATGGATGCATCTGGCTCCTGAAGAGTGGACAGAAGTCCATGAAACGCGTTGGGCCTTCCTTTATGCATTCTGCATACATCGATCGATTTTAGATGGTTTTACCTGTCTCTCTATTGTGTAATAGTTTACCTGAGTACATGGAGAATTAGGATGTACATTTATATTTTTATTTACCCAAGCCATGTTGTTATATATGTTGTTCACCATTATACTACAATATATTAATTTTACGAATGAATGTATGCAATGCTCTTTCCCCTGCCATGTCGATCATTGTTCTCAATAAACATACATATGTTTGGACTTTTGTGAATTTGATTGGTCCCACCATGGCACACCTCATCTAAAGTCCCAATTTCCCCCTTCCTTAACTCGGTGTAATCCTAGACTCAGAATTGTCATTTCAGCCTCAAGTCCAATCGTTGTCAAAAGTTTGTAGACTTCATCTCTGTAACATCTCTAAAATTTGCCCCTTTTTAACAAATGAAACCACCAAGCTCCTCATTCACTCCCTTGTTATCTCTCGCCTTGACTATTGCAACTCACTTCTCATTGGCCTGCCTCTCCATAGGCTATCCCCTCTTCAGTCTATCATGAATGCTGCTGCCAGACTTATCCACCTTACCAACCATTCAGTGTCTGCCAACCCTCTCCTCCAATCCCTACACTGGCTCCCGATCACCCAGCAAATTAAATTCAAAATACTAACTACAACTTACAAAGCCATCCACAACTCTGCCCCAAGCTACACAAGACCTCCTACTGTCAAGCTCTCTTGTTTCCTCCTCCCATGCTCGTCTCCAGGATTTCTCCAGAGCCTCTCCCATCCTCTGAAACTCGCTACCTCAACCTGTCCGGCTATCTTCTACTCTAGCTACCTTCAGGCAATCCCTGAAAACTCATCTCTTCAGGGAAGCCTATCACGTCTCCAACTAATCTTTTACCACTTCCATCAGCTCATTCCCCACAGTTACAACCTTTTATACCACCTCCCCCACCCTATTAGATTGTAAGCTCTTCTGAGCAGGGCCCTCTTAATCCTCTTGTATTTTATTGTATTGTCTCCCCTTTATATTGTAAAGCGCCGCGTAATCTGTTGGCGATATATAAATCCTGTAATAATAATAATAAAGAATGCTAAAAGAAATGTAAGGGTGCAATAAGGACGGCTAAGATGGAACATAAAAGACACATAGCGGAGGAGAGCAAAAAAAATCCCAAGAAATTCTTTAAGTATGTAAACAGTAAAAAAGGGAGGACAGACCATATTGGCCCCATAAATAATGAGGAAGGACATTTTTTTACAAAGGGTGGGGAGATGGATAAAGGTATTGAATTTATTCTTCTCAGTCTTCACGAGGGAATCGGGGGGGCTTCAGTAACCAAAAGTGCAGTGTTTATCCTCATGACACATCACAGGAAGCACCTCCATGGTTAGAAGAGGACATTAAATTAATTAATTAATTAATTAAAATTAGACTTGGGAAACATTAATAAATCACTGGGACCAGATGGCTTGCACCCGAGAGTACTTGCCAGACCATTGTTCCTAATTTTTACTGACCTGGAATGTACCATTCCAGGTCAGCTGATTGGAGAAAAGCCAATGTAGCACCAATATTTAAAAAGGGCCCAAAACAAATCCCTGGGAATTACAGACCAGTTAGCCTAACATCAATAGTATGTAAACTCTTGGAGGGGATGATAAGGGACTATATACAAGATTTTAGTAATGAGAACGGTATCATTAGCAGTAATCAGCATGGATTCATGAAGAATCGTTCTTGCCAAACCAATCTATTAACCTTCTATTTTTTCTTTTTACCATTACTTAATTTACTTACTTTATTCAACATTTTCTTATTTACCAGTTTTACAATATCCATACATACAACAATTTTAACAGTGCTTTTACAAAGTATATATTTTTAAATTTAAATTTCTTATTTCCATAGATCCCCAGCAGTGACTACAGTCAGGTCCATAAATATTGGGACATCAACACAATTCTAATCTTTTTGGCTCTATACACCACCACAATAGATTTGAAATGAAACGAACAAGATGTGCTTTAACTGCAGACTTTCAGCTTTAATTTGAGGGTATTTACTTCCAAATCAAGGGAACGGTGTAGGAATTACAACAGTTTGTATATGTGCCTCCCACTTTTTAAGGGACCAAAAGTAATGGGACGATTGGCTGCTCATCTGTTCCATGGCCAGGTGTGTGTTATTCCCTCATTATCCCATTTACAAGGAGCAGATAAAAGGTCCAGAGTTCATTTCAAGTGTGCTATTACATCCTTCAAAAAAAAGAACGCACCGGTGAGCTCACCAACACCAAAAGACCCGGAAGACCATGGAAAACAACTGTGGTGGATGACCAAAGAATTCTTTCCCTGGAGAATAAAACATCCTTCACAGTTGGCCAGATCAAGAACACTCTCCAGGAGGTAGGTGTATGTGTGTCAGTCAACAATCAAGAGACGACTTCACCAGAGTGAATACAGAGGGTTCACCACAAGATGTAAACCCTTGGTGAGCCTCAAAAACAGGAAGGCCAGATTAGAGTTTGCCAAACTACATCTAAAAAAGCCTTCACAGTTATGGAAGAGCATCTTATGGACAGCTGAGTCCAAGATCAACTTGTACCAGAGTGATGGGAAGAGAAGAGTATGGAGAAGGAAAGGAACTGCTCATGATCCAAAATACCACCTCATCAGTGCAGCATATTGGTGGTAGTGTCATGGCGTGGGCTTCACAATGCAGATGGACAATGCTGCTGTGAAAGCAACCAAAGAGTTTAAGGGAAAGAAGTGGAATGTTATGCAATGGCCAAGTCAATCACCTGACCTGAATCCGATTGAGCATGCATTTCACTTGCTGAAGACAAAACTGAAGGGGAAATGCCCCAAGAACAAGCAGGAACTGAAGACAGTTGCAGTAGAGGCCTGGCAAAGCATCACCAGGGATGAAACCCAGCATCTGGTGAGGTCTATGCGTTCCAGACTTCAGGCTGTAATTGACTGCAAAGGATTTGCAACCAAGTATTAAAAAGTAAAAGTTTGATGGATGATTGTTAATCTGTCCCATTACTTTTGGTCCGTTAAAAAGTGTGAGGCACATATACAAACTGTTGTAATTCCTACACCGTTCACCTGATTTGGATGTAAATACCCTCAAATTAAAGATGAAAGTCTGCAGTTAAAGCACATCTTGTTCGTTTCATTTCAAATCCATTGTGGTGGTGTATACAGCCAAAAAGATTAGAATTGTGTTGATGTCCCAATATTTATGAACCTGACTGTATATCCCACAAGTAGAATTACCTACACAAAACCATTCATAACAAAACTAAAAACAAAAAGAAGAAAAAAAAAAAAAGGGGGAAAAAAGAAAAAAAAAAAACAAGCCCCCTCCCTCTCCCTTCCCTCCTTCACCTTCTCCTCCCACACCACTCTACACTTCCCATACAGCCCATATTTTTCCCTATCCACTCTCTCTTCTTACATTCTTTATCTTTACTATTATATTTGGAATCCAAGAGAATGAGGCCAAACCTGGTATTATTAACCAGGGACCCCGCAGCTTAACTAGTATATCCATTGTACCCCTATTCTGATAAACCTGTCGCTCCATTAATATTTCCTCATTTACCTGGGAACGCCATTCCTCAAATACTGGTACAATGGAAGACATCCATTTTCAAGCTATTAACTTACGGGCTATAAATGATAGTCTACCAATTGGATTGATATTTCCCTCGGATATAGCTCTTCATTATGATAAACCAGTAAACACATTTTGGGGTCCACTTCTATTTGGCTGTTATAAACCCCATTAATTGTGGACACCACTTCTCGCCAGTATCTGACCAGTTTAGGACATTTCCAAAGCATATGGAGCAAATCTGTCTGGGATTGCTTACATCTTGGGCAATCCAAAGTTTCCCTCCACCTCCATTTATATAATTTTACTGGAGTCCTATATGTCCTATAGATAATAAACAGTTGTGATTAAACATTGTGTAGGTGATAAAGAAACCATTGGTGCCCTCTTCAGAATATTTTGCCATTCCTCCTCAAGTATAACCCCCAGGTCTAGCTCCCAACCCTTTCTGTTTGGGCTATCCAAAATATCTTGATAATTCGCCATAAATTGGCTATATACTAGCGAGATTAAACCTTTTTTTTTCCCCTGCTCCTGCTAATAAAGATATCAATGGCATTGGTCTTATTTTCATCCCTCCTCCTTTAAACTGTGAATAGACTGCATGTCGTAGTTGTAGATCTTTATAAAAGTTGTTATGCAGCAATTTATTTAATTCCTGTAGCTCCTGAAAAGACCGTATAGCGATTTGAGCATAAAGCTGAGGAATATATTGTATTCTTTTGGAGCGCCAGTATTCAAACCCCTCTAGTTTACAGAGTTCACCAAAGTACCTATTCTCCCATATTGTAGAGAATTTTGACACCCCTTCATATTTCATTGTACGCCTCATTTCCTGCCATACTTTATTCATTAGCACCAATGTTGGGCTAGAGTGAGTGCAGACAAATGATCCTGATTCTAGTTGGGTTATAAGGTTATAGCTCGAACACTGACTTACCATATATACTTGAGTATAAGCCGAGATTTTCAGCCCTTTTTTTTGGGCTGAAAGTACCCCCCTCGGCTTATACTCGAGTTGCCGCCATCTGCCTACCTTATCAGTGTGTCATGCAGACAGATGGCGGCCATTGCAGTGTTCAAAAGCCGCGCCTCCTCGTCTGTGATAGGCGGAACACTCTAATTCCCAGCAGTCAGTGTTCCGCCTATCACGGACATCCTCGTCCGTGGTATAGGGAATGAGCGTATGTCCGTGATAGGCGGAACACTGACTGCTGGGAAATTGAGTGTTCCGCCTATCACAGACAAGGAGGAGGCATGGCTTTTGGATACTACAATGGCCACCGTATGTTTTTACATGCTGATCAGCACAAATGCGAGGGGCACAGAGGCTGAAGATGGGCACCGAGGCTGCAGAAGGACACCGTCGCTGCAGAAGGACACCAACGCTGCAGAACGGCACACAGGGGCATGCACAGGACACAGGTAGGCTGCAATGGACACAGGGAGGTACACAGGACACAGGGAGGTAGGCATGCACAGGACCCAGGGAGGTATGCCGCTGCAGATGGGCATTGTTGACCCTCTTTTCCACTTACAGTAGCTGCTGCATTTCTCACCCTCGGCTTATACATGGGTCAAAAAGTTTTCCCAGTTTTTTTGTGGTAAATTAGGGGCCTTGGCTTATATTCGTGTCGGCCTATACTCGAGTATATACGGTAATAGCACAGCCTGTATTGAGTCTCTCCAATCCATTGTTTCCCACCCCGCAAAATGCTGCAATTGAGAAGCTATAAAATACACTGTGAATGTGTGCCCCTCGCGCTACTTGGAGTAGGTGAAATAGTCACATATAGATAAATAAATAATAGTGCTCTGCTGCAAAATGTGGTGTGTTCACAAATACACAATAAATTATGAATATTAAAGGAATTTCGCGCAATACGTAGCTAAAAATAAAGTGCAATAAAGGATGTACCAGTCATATAAATATTATTAAAATATTAATATTGCTGGTGAGAGATAATCAATAATAGAATACTAATAAGTGTAGGTGTCTACAATAAGTAGCATTTAAAGTGACTTGTGCATATGTGCAAAAAACTTTTACATGGGCACTTTATTTATAAAATACACTCTTGGCTGTGGCACTGCCAGACCCCCCCCCCCCTTCTTTAGTTCTCTGAAGGGAAGACAGTCTAATCCTAGAGCTCTTACCTTTCCATAATGGCTTACAAAACAGAAAATCTATTTTTTTTTTAACCATTTTAACGGAATCCATATAGGTGAATTATGTAGAACATATAATAATCATTTTTATCAGGGTTTCTCAGCCCACGACTGATGGGGGTAATTTGGACCATGCTATACTCTTTTGTTTAAATTTCTACAGGATGGGAATTTAATTATACTGCAAATAATCTTTCAACCTTGGGTATATCCATATTCCTAAATATTTAAAAAACTTCACTACCTTAATTTGTTGGGCCTCCTTCGGTACATTAAAACGAAATTCATCAAGAGGGAATAGGACCAGTTTGTCCCAATTAATAGTAAAGCCTGAGAATGAGACAATTTTTTTTTATAAGGGTTCTTAAGGATATCAAGGAATTGTCCGTATCACCAAGGAACAACAATGCGTCGTCCGCATATAATGATATCTTTTCATTCTTTGCTCCTCTAATAAACCCACAAATATCCTCCGATTGTCGAACCGCTTCTGCTAGTGGCTCCACAGCCAGTGCAAACAACAATGGGGACAATGGGCACCCTTGTCTGGTACCTCTTGATAATGAAAAGAACTCTGTCCCTACCCCATTCATTTGCATACAAGCCTTTGGGTCAGAGTATAGAAGCTTGATCTATTGTATAAAGTTATGTCCCAGGCCAAACCTATATAGTACCTCCCACATGTATGTCCACTCGACGCTGTTGAATGCTTTAGCAGCATCGAGTGACGGAATAAGCCTCCTCCCCAGGTTGTCTGCTGGTAACTGCATATTTAAGAAAAGTCTCCTCAAATTGATCGATGTAGACCTAGTATGTATAAAACCAGATTGATCTGGATGGATCAATCCCTGCATGACTCTACCCAATCTAGCTGCCAGGATCCTGGCCAGAATCTTAGCATCCAAGTTTAATAACTATGAGGAGATGAGTTGCCATCTAGCTAAAGGAAGGCCCGTAGACGTGGTGTATCTGGATTTTTCAAAAGCATTTGACACAGTTCCCCATAAATGTTTACAAAATAAGGTCCGTTGGCAGGCAACCATAGGGTGAGTACATGGATTGAAAACTGGCTACAAGGGCGAGTTCAGAGGGTGGTGATAAATGGGGAGTACTCGGGATGGTTAGGGGTGGGTAGTGGGTTCCCCCAGGGTTTTGTGCTGGAACGCATCCTGTTTAATTTGTTCATAAACGACCTGGAGGATGGGGTAAACAGTTGAATCTCTGTATTTGCGGACAATACTAAGCTAAGCAGGGCAATAACTTTTCCGCAGGATGTGGAAACCTTGCAAAAAGATCTGAACAAATTTTATGCTGACGATGCACTAATGTCACTTTGGGAGAAGCCCTAATAGTCTCGCCTAGGGGTTCCAAATTGAACGCAAAGAGCAAAGGTAATAGGGGACACCCCTGTCTGGTAGCATTCGTTATGATGTTTTATTTTGAAAATACACTGAAAGGTGAAGACTTTTGCCGAAGGAGTATAGAGCAGATATGGCTGATAAAGCAAATCCTTGGAAACCAAATTTTGGTGTGGCTTATAGGTATCCCCAATCAGTATGCACCCTATCAAGTGCTTTTTCAGCATCTAGGGTAAAAAAGACTGTATGTTCAGCAAATCGAAGTAGGTTGAACATACGACGGGTACAGTCAGCAGCTTGTCCTCCTTTCACAAAACCTATTTGGTCAGCTTTAATGAGGGTAGGTTAGTATATTAGGTATAGTAGGTTAGCAATTCTATTTGCTAGTAACTTGAAGTAAATATTAAGATCTGTATTTAGCATTGAGGTGGGACAAAAATTTTGAGGGCAATTCAGTGACTTCCCTGGTTTAGGCAGTGTTACAGATAGCCTGTAGCATTTCTTGGGGAAAGGATGCACAAGATGCAGCTTGATTAACCACTTTCCGATTGCCGCATGTACATATACGGCGGCAGAATGGCACCGCTGGGCAAATGGGCGTGCCTCTATGTCCCTTTGAATTTGCCACCATGTGGTCATGTGCGCGCAACCCTGCCTCAAGCTCCTTGAGTAGGATCGCGGGTCCCGGGATACCGGGATAAAAGACATCATCTCACAGAGAGGAAGAACAGGGAGATGCTAATGTAAACAAACATTTCCCCGTTCTGCCTAGTGACACTGTCGCTGATCATAGCTTCCTGTGATCGGGAGCTATGATCAGTGACGTGTCACTTGTAGCCACGCCCCCTAACAGTTAGAATCACTCCTTAGGACACACTTAATCCCTTCCTAGCCAGCTAGTGGTTAACCCCTTCACTGCCAGTGTAATTTTTACAGTAATCAGTGCAATTTTATAGCACTGATCGCTGTAAAATTGACAACGGTCCCAAAAATGTATCAAAATTGTCTAATGTGTCCACCTTAATGTCGCAGTCCTGATAAAAATCGCAGATCGCCGCCATTACTAGTAAAAAAATTTTTTTTTATAAAAATGCCATAAAACTAGCCCCTATTTTGTAGACTATAACTGCTTTTGCTATAACTTTTGCGCAAACCAATCAATAAACGCTTATTGCGATTTTTTTTGATTTTGTTTTACCAAAAATATGTAGAAGAATACGTATCGGCCTAAACTAGGGGAAAAAAAACTTTTTTTTAATATATTTTTTAGGGCTATTTATTATAGCAAAAAGTGAAAAATAATGCGTTTTTTTTTTAAATTGTTGCTCTATTTTTGTTTACAGTGCAAAAAATTAAAACCGCAGAGGTGATCAAATACCACCAAAAGAAAGCTCCGAATTTTGTTTGGGAGCCACGTCGCGCTACCGCGCAATTGTCAGTTAAAGCGACACAGTGCCGAATCGCAAAAAGTGCTCTGGTCTTTGGCCAGCCAAATGGTCCGGGGCTTAAGTGGTTAAACACATGGGCTAAGAATGATGTGAGAACATCATGATATATTTTATAGTATTTGGCTGTAAAGCCATCCACCCCTGGGGACTTGTTGTTTGGCAGGAATTTAATAGCTGTTTGAGTCTCAGCATCAGAAATGGGAAAATTTAGGTCCTTCAAAGCTTCCTCGGAAAGTGAGGGAATAGAAACGGATTGTAAAAACTTGTTTGTTAAAGATTCAGTAGGTTGAGGAGTCTGAGGGTCTTGGTTAAGGTTATATATAGACTGCTGTAGCATTTTTGAAAAGCATTCGCCATATTCTTAGGATGATGCACTGTAAATTCAGTGTCAGGATCAAGCATAGAGGGTAATTTGGTTTTAGCTTGTCTCCACTTTACATAGTTGGCTACATTTTTACCCACCTTATTGCCTTGGGTGTAAAAGAGAGAATAGAAAAAAGAGGGCGCACCAGCCTTGTGTATTATCCTTTGATATATTTATTAGAAGAAAAAATGTTAAAAACTACTCACAAAGATGGAAAGAAAACCACCCTGTAACAATCTTTGGCTTGCGACAATCCATCTACTGATAGCAGTCTCCAGATCCTGAAGAGAGGACGTGCAAACCACTGGTGGCTGATGCGTTTCGAAGGATTACCTTCTTCCTCTGAGGACAGACAGCAGTGGTTCGCAGGTCCTCACCACAATGAATATCCCCAAACCCGCCCTTCACTGAAATTAAAAACGCCTCGCAAGCGCGAGGCACAATCTGCTATTGTCTGCGCAGGCACTGTCTCACTGTCACAACAGGTGATTGTGAAATCAGCTGTTGTGCAGCTCCGTACGGTGCATGCGCAGTGCGGCTCGGGCACCTCTCGATGGCGGGCACTATCCGATAGAACACCGGTCCAGGCTCGGGCAAGATTGTGAAAATGGAGTCATTATCCGCCCACATGCCTAGACCGTCAATCGTCTCAGCCTTTCAGAGAGCCGCTGTGAGCCTGAGCCAGCCACTCCCGCCCCTTCCACAGCCCAGCGTTCCAGTGAGCGCAGGGGGGGCCGTGCAGAGAGATGGTGATTGACAGGCACCAGCTCTCTGCTCAGGGAGCTGTGAGAACCGATCAATTGGCGGTGTTCGATCTCTCGATTCTTAGTGTTAGAGGTGCAGGGGGACAGATGTAGCATCAGCCTGATGCTGCATTCACCTAGGTAAGTATGATTCGAAATACACATACTTCTCTTTTAAGTCCTCTTGAAACAGATGTTTAGAGAGAAGAGAGGCATAGGTTTAAAAAAGACACGAGTCCATCTAATTTAACCAATAACATGGTTGCATTATTGCATCGCATATATGTTGGGTCTACAGTATGTTTTTCATTAATGGAGATGGAAATGGGCGCTTGATCTGACCTTGTGTAGGACTTGTGTTTCACTGAGTAATACATGTAGTCCCTTTCTGTTGGATTGAGACTATGCCAAACATCACGTAGATCTTCCTTATGGAGGAAAGGCTGGAGAATGTTACGAGAGATATTTGGTGCTAGTCATAGAATCTATTGCACAATTGACAACCGCATTAAAGTCATGGAGTTGAAAAGACACCGAGTAATTTATAGCAATCAAAGTTACCCTTTTTATAACCTCTGCATTGGCGGCAAATATATGGGGAAATGATCTCTTTTGAGATTTTGCACTTCCTGCCATAAAGCTCTCCTCCTAAATTAACTATTTAAATTAAAAACACCTGAAATCTGAATTCTCTGCCCCAATTCAAATATCCACCACTGCGCCAACGAGAGAATTCCCTGACTGCCTTATAGCTGCTACTTAAAAGACTGTGTATCAAAATTATTGGAATCCAAAATAAGCTGATAATGAACTTAAATTGAATTAGTAGCGCTAGCTCAAACACTACACTAATCTAAAAAGGTATCTTGTGTTACCAAATTAACATGTGATGAAAAAATATAATAATAAATACAGTTATGTGTACAAAATATTCAAATTACCACCTCGTGATACGTGAATGAAATAAGTGACACAAACTATAAAATAGCGCCAAAAAAATATATCAAACAATAAATGCAATTATATAAGTAATATATACTGAAAAAAGTGAGCAAAGAAAAATCACATATTCTTTCTTTCAAATCCCCAAAAATTTGAAAAATTCAAACAATGTCCTTCGAGAGTGAAACAAAAAAAGTTTTTTTCTTCAAAATCCTTTCTCTCAAAAGTGCAGAAAATATTGAAAATAATCTTCTTCCACCACACCACTGTGTATTTATGTGACCTCTCCCAAAGGAATCTCACTCACCAGATCCAGAGCTCGCAGTTTCGTGACGAGCAATCACGCATAACAGAACTCAAACAGTAATCCGGTGGTTTCTCCAAACTATCCACTAGGTGATGTAGTGATGATCCGCATGTAAACAAAAAAAGTGCTCCAATAGTGTGATAAAGTAACACCACTTTTATTTAAAATCACACAACACAGAAGCTTCAACCAATGCACTCACATTTTTTTAAAATCAAACCAGCAAAAGTGAAAAAGGTAATCTCCACCGCAAACTCCACTTTAAATATCACAATCACTACAATGGCCTGTAGTCACGGCGGACTCGAGGTGCAATAGATGTTCCTTTATCTCACCCCCTCCTTGTGTCCCAGACCTCCAAAATAGCAAGGCTTTTCCTCCTGTTTGTATATGGCGCTGGTGCTGTTACAAACGATTGCCGCTCAGCCACGCCCCCGGCATGTTTCGTCACTCTTACGACTGATTCATGGGGTTGGCTGAGCAGACTGGAAATCAATGTTTAAATACACCCCAATTTGATGTCATTGGTGGGGAAGTAGGACGAATATGCGCAAGCGTGCTTCCGTTCCTCTCATGCTGCTCGCATCCCCACGTCAGCATGTTTATTAGGTCTCTGCGCATGCTTATCGCTAACGTTGCGTCATCACGCAACGTGCGACCGCACGTCGAATTGTTCGACCTGCCTCTCTCCGCTGTATTACCAGTCATCTGAGTGGCTAGCAGCGTCTACGTGCTCACATAGAACTACGCAAGTTAGACACATACTGCGCATGCGTGCACCTCGTGTCCCCGTACATACAAAAGACCGGACATCCTTACTCATTTAAAATATTAGCCATATTATTATACCATTTAAATACAATAATCACATTAATCTCATTTGACATAATCTTGGGGTGTATTTAAACATTGGTTGCCAGGCCGCTTAGCCAACCCCATGAATAAGTCGTAAGAGTGACGAAACATGTCGGGGGCGTGGCTGAGCGGCAATCGTTTGTAACAGCACCAGCGCCATATACAAACAGGAGGAAAAGCCTTGCTATTTTGGAGGTCTGGGACACAAGGAGGGGGTGAGATAAAGGAACATCTATTGGACCTCGAGTCCGTGGTGACTACAGACCATTGTAGTGATTGTGATATTTAAAGTGGAGCTTGCTGTGGAGATTACCTTTTTCACTTTTGCTGGTTTGATTTAAAAAAAATGTGAGTGCATTGGTTGAAGCTTCTGTGTTGTGTGATTTTAAATAAAAGTGGTGTTACTTTATCACACTATTGGAGCACTTTTTTTGTTTACATGCGGATCATCACTACATCACCTAGTGGATAGTTTGGAGAAACCACCGGATTACTGTTTGAGTTCTGTTATGCGTGATTGCTCGTCACGAAAGTGCGAGCTCTGGATCTGGTGAGTGAGATTCCTTTGGGAGAGGTCACATGAATACACAGTGGTGTGGTGGAAGAAGATTATTTTCAATATTTTCTACACTTTTGAGAGAAAGGATTTTGAAGAAAAAAAACTTTATTTTTGTTTCACTCTCGAAGGACTTTGTTTGAATTTTTCACATTTTTTTGGATTTGGAAAAAAGAATATGTGATTTTTCTTTGCTCACTTTTTTCAGTATGTGTTACTTATATAACTGCATTTATTGTTTGATATATTTTTTTGGCGCTATTTTATAGTTTGTGTCACTTTTATTTCATTCACGTATCACGAGGTGGTAATTTGAATATTTTGTACACATAACTGTATTTATTATTATATTTTTTCATCACATGGTAATTTGGTAACACAAGATACCTTTTTAGATTAGTGTAGTGTTTGAGCTAGCGCTACTAATTCAATTTAAGTTCATTATCAGCTTATTTTGGATTCCATTAACTATTTAAACTGTGAGCAATTAAGGAGATGACTTTAAGACCTAGTGGTGTCATTTGCTAAGTAATTTGCTGGAGAAATAGAAAAGTAATATAAAAAAAAAAAAAAAGACAAGGCCAATACTGTCTATTCACAAGGGCAAGCTGTATCCAGTAAATTCAAGTTCATCCAGAGTCCCATCTTCCGACATAAGTTCTTTACAGGTGGTAATTCAATGTCCGTGGTATCCTTAAAAAAAAAAAAAAACACACAACCTTCAAAAAAAAAAAATAAAGAAGTGAAAAAGTAAAAAACATGATATTGCTTTCAGCGAGCCGGTTATGCTGTAACATCTGGGGGTTATCTGCTCACTAGAGCAACAGGTTCCACCAAAACAGAGTTTATACCAAGCCACTGCAGTATACTACCATAGGAGATTCACACTGAAAGGTGAGGGTCTCGTAGGGTAAGCTTTCTTCTCAGTGGGGATCAGGCGCATTCCTTCCTCAAGTGACCTCACTGTGTAAGAAAATTTTTCCCGGGGGACCATTAATTTAGCTGGAAATCCCAAACGATAGATGAGGTAGATGTTGCGGTACAACTTGCTTAAGGAGACCAGATATCTGAAAGCTTTCATTTGTCCAGCTTTGAATAAAGATCAGGCAAGGGGGACATTTGTGTGGAATTTTGCATTAAGTTTTCTTTTGCATGCAAAAAATTAATCTTGGCGATAACATCACGTGGTACACTATCCAGCAGATTTGCAGGATTAACCTGTGGGCTCTGTCCACAATTCATGTTAAGGTGTTTCAGGCAGGCGGTCAAAGATTAGTTGCTGTATATACTTGCGAAGTTCAGATGGGGAATTGATTAGTCAATGTCCCTGAACTTGACAATGTTCCTCCTTGAACGGTCTTCAAGGTCGGCCAACTTTGTTTTTAAAGCCTTAATCTCCTCCTCCACATTACGGACATCCACGTATTCGTTGTGGGCTTCTACATATTCCCCCATTCTATTTTCCACGAGGTCAACCATTTCTCCTATAGCATCCACATCAACCCTGATTTGGAAGAACATAGACATCATGTCTCTGTGTAAGGAGCTCTTCAAAGAGACCAACATGTCCTTTAATGTGGTGTCAGAGATAGGTTGACCTGCTGTAGGATAGTTGTCTATACATTCAATAAATTCTCTAATTGAACTGGGTAAAGAGTGTATATAAGGGTGCTCTGAATAGCAGGACCAGGCAGATAATGTCTCTATATTGAGTAGAGGTATTCAAATGATGAAGTCTTCAAACACTTAGGGCAGCACTCAAAGAGGTGAGCAATCTCTAGTAAAAGACAAACAGAAGAAAAGGCGCCTCTAAGTGCAGAATTAAAACTTTTAATATCCCCAGAAAGGATTAAAAACACAGTATATAAGAATGAAGGAAGCATTTCACATGTTTTTAAGGCAGGTGATCTGGAAGGTCCCAGTGTGTTATAGGTTTCCAGGGGTGTCGATATGCAGCAGCAGGAGATCCTAGGGTGACCATAGATGGATACCACAAGCTCTGGAAGCACTGGTGGAGTAATCGCGCTGTCAGAGTCAGCGTGGAACATGAATCCCGGAAATTACGTCAGTGGGAGGGAACAACCAGTGTGGACTGCAAACCAGAAGTAGGTCATCAAAATGGGATGCGTTTCTGAACTGCTGATTGGTTCCTTCTTCAAGTCAATGACTACAGGTTAGCAGAAGCATAGCTTCTTATAATCTGTGGGCGGGCTATGGGTGGGACTATGGGCGGGAGTGGAGGAGGAGAATAGTGCATGCTATCCCAGGATTACAATATATTGTGCTTTATGGACATGGATAGCTGCACAGAGATGCGCAGGAAAACACAAGATGTATCCTTTACACAGGGAGGAAAAACAAGTATAACAAGACAAAGCAGGACATCACAAAATAGACATAAAGGAGGAATACAGAGCTCAGGCTGCCAGTGAAACTGACATATGGATATAGAATGGGACACAGCAGCCAGATTGCACATCACTCCCTAATAGCATATGCAATATACAAATAAAAAAAGGGGGGGATCAATGTCATATTATATAAAAAACACTAAAGTAAGTGATAGAGACTGGATAAAACATTATGTTAAAAAAACAAAAACACACACACACACACACACATATATATATATATATATATATATATATATGGGAGATAAAAAATGTATCGATTAGAAAACTATCAAATAATTAAACCTTTGGAAAAATGTAGTAAGGGTAACAGGCAAAACGTGTGTGTACATGTATACACACATAAACACACACATGCATAACTACGTTGAGGCAGTGCACGCATATAGGAAAAAATACATAGATATGTGTAGTGCATCTGTACATGCATACACACAAATACATGCAAGAACTGCTTACACGTACGTCTGTGGAAAAAAATCATGCACATATACACACCAAATAATGAGATATGGGGTATTATTGTCCAATGGAGGTTTGCCTGAGGGAAACAAAGACACTATGATATGAATGTACATGTGAGGATGATATAGTGAATGAGATAAGGTTCTAAAGTATGGCACTGATTTCAAAATCCTCATTTAACCCTCAGGGAGCCAAAACATTCAAGGAGAAAATCCACTACATTTCTCTGTGGCAAAGCTTTCGAAAACGCTCAGCTGGGGGGAGGTCTCTAGGCATTGCCTCGATAACCCAAACCTTTAGACCATTAGTTGATTTGTTATGGTATTCAAGGTAGTGGCTAGGGACACAACACTATGGATATCCAGTCCCTCAGTAATAAAGCGGCAATGTTCGCCAAATCACTTTTGTAATGGCCTAATAGGTCGCCCAACATAGAAAAGACCACAGGGGCATGTCAGACAGTAGACCATGTGGTCAGAGGAGCATATGTGGAATCCCTTGATAGGATACGTTTTACCTCTTTCCACAGAAGTCCTTCTGCCCATGTTTCACAAACCGACAGGTCTTGCATAAAGGTTTGCGGCATTGTTACATGCCAGTAATGGCTAGAAAGGTGGGAAGAGAATAACCTGGGGGTAGTGGTTTCTTTTTAAGTTTACTTGGTGCCATCTTACTTTTGATATTAGAGGCTTTTCTATAGGCAAACTTGAGCTTGTTGGATAGGGCAGGAAGAAGGTGCCCGTTCTGAAGTAGCAAGGGCCAGTGCCTCTGCACAATACTTTCCATCAGTCTATGGCAAGAATGAAATTGGGTGATGAATCGCAAATCATCCTTATTAGTGTTAGTATGAATTAGAGGACGTGGTAGAAGGTGTGTGTCTTTATAATGGGAATTGGCTGTTTCTACGATATCAACTGGGAATCTCTTATCAAGGAATTTATCTTTCAAAATCTTACTCTGGATGTCAGTCACTGCTTCTAGTACAGTTCTTTTTAAGTCTACATTACTGGCTTTTTGGTATGTTGTTAAGCCATTGGGGATGGTGGCAGCTTTTGTAATGAAGAAAAGAGTTTCCTGCTGTCGGCTTAGTATAATTCCTGGCATGGATATCTTTACCAACGATGAACAGTTCCAAATCAAGGAAGGCCAATTTTTTTTCATCCATGACAGAGGTAAAGGACAAACCCATGTTGTTGTTGTTTCAATGTGCAACAAAATCCGAAACTATGGATGCATTGCCATCCCAAATAATGATGATCACGTCATCATCCATTCCATAGAAAACAATTTGGGAGGAAAAAGGATTGTTGTGCCAGATGTGAGAGGATTCCCACTGCCCCATGGTGAGGTTGGCATATGAAGGTGCAAAGTTCGCCCCCAAAGCTGTCCAATTAACCTGTAAGAAAAACTCATTCTCAAATTTAAAATAGTTTTGAGTAAGACAAAAAGAAGTTGCCTCTACAATAAAGGAGGCTTGTCTGGGATTCAGCATGGGGTCCTTACATAAAAAGGATTGTATAGCACATAGTACCACATTGTGCGGTACGGAGGTATACAATGATTGAACATCAAGGGAGACCCAAAGGTAAGTGGGTTCCCAAGAATAAGGGGAAAAAAAGTTCCAACAAATGGGTGCCATCTCTGATGTATGACTGGAGTGATTGGGCAATTGGCTGGAGAAACCGATCGACTTATTGTGAGGAGCCAATACTTTCCATGGCTTTCCATGGCTGCAACAATCCGTCGTCCAGGGGGGATATAATGAACAGCCTTAACCAAAAAGGAGGCTTTCTGCTGAGTAATGATATGGTCGCTAGGTGCATCCCTGACAAGGGAAGTGGCCTCTTGGGTGAACCGGGGTAGCGGGTCGGTCTTTAATTTGATATTTGTTGGTATCTGACAAGAGTCTAGTAGCCTCTGCGATATAGTCAGCTCTGTTTTGTACAACTATCCCTCTTCCCTTATCCGCAGATTTAATGGCCAAATGAAAATTATTGGTTAAGGCATCAAGAGCTTTCTTTTCAGAGTATGTAAGATTATGAACAATCTTATTTTTACTTTTGCCTGAATTGCACATATCCTGAATCTCTGCATATACGATACGATAAAAGGCATTGATGCAGGAACCCTTGGAGTGAGTGGGGTAAAATACAGATACAGGTCTGAATTTAGTGTTTTGGATAGGTGTAGAGGGGGTTGGGTGATAACTGCTGAGTTCTGTATTGAGAGTATAATTCTTCCAGGAGGGCCAAGCAGACAAAATCATCATGGGTCATGATGTCATCACATGGGGAATCAGCAGGGATGGAATTAGCCTTAGAATGGTTGTTTTTATGTTTGATGGACTGTACATTATAGAATCTTTTTAGGGTGAGGTGACGTATGAACTTATTCAAATCCTTGAATAAGAGAAAAGGATTGGGCTGGGCAGAAGGTGCAAAATTGAGGCCCTGACTAAGTAACGAAGTCTCATCACTAGTGAGAGAATGGGTAGAGAAATTGAAGATTTTTATAGTACTCTTTTTTTTCTGGGGTCTGGTCTTGGGTCTGCCTCCCCTACCTCGGCATCCTCTACTGTGTTTTCTTTTTAGAGGTTTGATCCGGGGAGGTCTGGCACTAAAAAAGAGACCGCAGTAGGGTCGATGGAATGGACTGTAGCAGTGGACGTGACGAGAAGAGAGTTTGAACCAAAAGAAATGGGTAAAATAGGTGGTACATTATCCATAGGGATGGTGGGCATAGATGTAATATTAATGCCAACCCCATCAGTGCAAGTGTAAGAGGATGAACAGGGTGCCAAATAGATGGGTACAGGAAGGGATAAGAGACTAGTATGTGCCTGTGAGATTAGAACAGAAAGGACCAACTGTTGTTGCCTATGCTGTAAATCTACATCGGGTATGAATGAAGAAACTGGTATTGGAGGTGGATTAACCGTGGTATTTTCCTTCTTATGGAATATGGCCTGTGTTCTGGGGCATTGAAGGCTATCCCCTATGTGCCATATCTATCAGACAATAAGTAACCCGAGTGACACATGGATTGATGTCCATGAGAGATGGAATACTTTTGTTAGATGTGCGTTTCCATGAAATTTTTTTATTTTAGCTGTAGTCTTCCAAATCTCTACGGAATAGTGTAACTAGGCACTACCTCGAATACCATAACAAATCAACTGATGGTCTAAAGGTTTGGGTTATCGAGGCAATGCCTAGAGACCTCCCTCCAGCTGAGCATTTTCAAAAGCGTTGTCACAGAGAGATGTACTGGATTTTCTCCTTGAATGTTTTGGCTCCTTGAGGGTTAAATGAGGATTTTGAAATCAGTGCCATACTTTAGAACCTTGGGGGTTATTTACGAAAGGCAAATCCGCTTTGCACTACAAGTGCAAACTACAAGTGCAAAGTCCACTTGAAATTGCACTGAAAGTGCACTTGGAAGTGCAGTCACTGTAAATCTGAGGGGTAGATCTGAAATGAGGTGAAGCTCTGCTGATTTTATCATCCAATCATGTTCAAGCTAAAATGCTGTTTTTTATTTTCCTTGCATGTCCCCCTCGGATCTACAGCGACTGCACTTCCAAGTGCACTTTCAGTGCAATTTCAAGTGCACTTTGCACTTGTAGTGCAAAGTGGATTTTCCTTTCGTAAATAACCTTCCTTATCTCATTCACTATATCATCCTCACATGTACATTCATATCATAGTGTCTTTGTTTCCCTCAGGTATGTCCTCCATTGGACAATAATACCCCATATCTCATTATGGGGTGTGTATATGTTCATGATTTTTTCCACAGACGTACATGTACGCATTTCTTACATGTATTTGTGTGTATGCATGTACAGATGCACTACACATATCTATGTCTTTTTTACTATATGCGTGCACTGCCTCGATGTACTTATGCATATGTGTGTTTATGTGTATACACGTATACACACATGTTTTGCCTGTTATGCCGCGTACACACGAAGGGACAATCCCGCGGGATTATCCTCTGGACTGAAGTCCAGCGGATAATCCCCTCGTGTGTGGGCGCCGGCGGACTTTTTGGCGCCAAAGTCCGGCGGACCAAAGTTTTAAGTTTTGTTTTAAAATTATCCGCTGGACTTGGCAGTCCAGCGGACAATCCCGCCGTTAGTGGGCAAGTCCGCGGGACTTTTGAAATGAACGGACTTGCCGCTCATCGGCAAGTCCGTTCATTTAGCACGTGACTTCAGGTTACGTAGCTAGCGTAGGCAGTTACTGCCGCCGCGCTAGCTCCGTGACCTGGCATGGATTTAAAGGGAATCCCCACGCCGAAAAAACGGCGTGGGGGTTCCCCCCAAATCCATGACAGACCCTCATCCGAGCACGCAGCCTGGCAGGCCAGGAAAGGGGTGGGGACGAACGAGCGCCCCCCCCTCCTGAGCCGTACCAGGCCGCGTGCCCTCAACATGGGGGGTGCCCTGGGGAAAGGGGGGCCGTGCGCCCCCCCCCACCCCAAAGCACCTTGTCCCCATGTTGATGAGGACAAGGGCCTCTTCCCGACAACCCTGGCCATTGGTTGTCGGGGTCTGCGGGCGGGGGCTTATCGGAATCTGGGAGCCCCCTTTAATAAGGGGGCCCCCAGATACCGGCCCCCCACCCTATGTGAATGAGTATGGGGTACGATGTACCCCTACCCATTCACCTAAGGTGTAAAATGTAAAGTACAAAAACACACACACTTTTGAAAAAATATTTTATTGCACTGCTCCGGGGGTCTTCTTCCGTCTTGGGGGTCTTCTCGCCGGACTCCTCCGCTCTCTTCTGCTCTTTTACCTAGCTCTTTCACGAGCGGGGGAGTCCGGCTACCTTCTTCGTCGTCGCCGCCGTCGTCTGGGGGTCTCGATCCGCCTTCGGGGGTCTTCCGGGGGTCTCTTCTTCTTCTTGTCCTTCTTCTTGTTCTTCTTCTTCCGATGTTGACCCGTCGCTGTCTCTGCCCGGAATGCCTGTGCCGCTCTGCGCTCGGACTTATATAGGGACATGGGGGACAGGGTCACATGTTCATGTCACATGGTGACCCCGCCCCCTTGCGATGTCACAGTCCCAGCATCCTCCGGGACTGTGACAACACAAGGGGGCGGGGTCACCATGTGACATGTGCATGTGACCCTGTCCCCCATGTCCCTATATAAGTCCGAGCGCAGAGCGGCACAGGCATTCCGGGCAGAGACAGCGACGGGTCAACATCGGAAGAAGAAGAACAAGAAGAAGGACAAGAAGAAGAAGAAGGCGCGCCGGCGGCGCGGAAGACGACGACCGCCGCAAGAACAGAAGAGACCCCCGGAAGACCCCCGAAGGCGGATCGAGACCCCCAGACGACGGCGGCGACGACGAAGAAGGTAGCCGGACTCCCCCGCTCGTGAAAGAGCTAGGTAAAAGAGCAGAAGAGAGCGGAGGAGTCTGGCGAGAAGACCCCCAAGACGGAAGAAGACCCCCGGAGCAGTGCAATAAAATATTTTTTCAAAAGTGTGTGTGTTTTTGTACTTTACATTTTACACCTTAGGTGAATGGGTAGGGGTACATCGTACCCCATACTCATTCACATAGGGTGGGGGGCCGGTATCTGGGGGCCCCCTTATTAAAGGGGGCTCCCAGATTCCGATAAGCCCCCGCCCGCAGACCCCGACAACCAATGGCCAGGGTTGTCGGGAAGAGGCCCTTGTCCTCATCAACATGGGGACAAGGTGCTTTGGGGTGGGGGGGGGCGCACGGCCCCCCTTTCCCCAGGGCACCCCCCATGTTGAGGGCACGCGGCCTGGTACGGCTCAGGAGGGGGGGGGGGGCGCTCGTTCGTCCCCACCCCTTTCCTGGCCTGCCAGGCTGCGTGCTCGGATGAGGGTCTGACTTGGATTTGGGGGGAACCCCCACGCCGTTTTTTCGGCGTGGGGATTCCCTTTAAATCCATGCCAGCTTGCGGAGCTAGCGCGGCGGCATTTACTGCCTACGCTAGCTACGTAACCTGAAGTTACGTTCAAAATGAACGGACTGCTCCGTGTGTGGGCAAGTCCGTTCATTTTCAAAAGTCCCGCGGACTTTTGGCCGGCGGATTATCCGCTGGAGAAGTCCGTGCGTGTGTGGGCAAGTCCACACGCTCGGAAAGTCCAGCGGACCTAGCTGGAAAGTCCCGCGGGATTGTCCGCTGGACTAGGTCCGCCGGCAAAAGTCCGCACGTGTGTACGCGGCATTACTCTTACTACATTTTTACAAATGTTTGATTATTTGATAGTTTTCCAAACACTTAATTTTTTATCTTCCTTATATATACAGTATCTCACAAAAGTGAGTACACCCCTCACATTTTTGTAAATATATTATTATATCTTTTCATGTGACAACACTGAAGAAATGACACTTTGCTACAATGTAAAGTAGTAAGTGTGCAGCTTGTATAACAGTGTAAATTTGCTGTCCCCTCAAAATAACTCAACACACAGCCATTAATGTCTAAACTGCTGGCAACAAAAGTGAGTGCACCCCTAAGTGAAAATGTCTAAATTGGGCCCAATTAGCCATTTTCCCTCCCCTGTGTCATGTGACTCGTTAGTGTTACAAGGTCTCAGGTGTGAATGGGGCACGGTGTGTTAAATTTGGTGTTATCGCTCTCACTCTCTCATACTGGTCAATGGAAGTTCAACATGGAACCTCATGGCAAAGAACTCTCTGAGGATCTGAAAAAAGGAATTATTGCTCTACATAAAGATGGCCTAGGCTATAAAAAGATTGCCAAGACCCTGAAACTGAGCTGCAGCAAGGTAGCCAAGACCATACAGTGGTTTAACAGGACAGGTTCCACTCAGAACAGGCCTTGCGATGGTTGACCAAAGAAGTTGAGTGCATGTGCTCAGCATCATATCCAGAGGTTGTCTTTGGGAAATAGATGTATGAGTGCTGCCAGCATTTCCAGAGGTTGAAGGGGTGGGGCAGTCAGCCTGTCAGTGCTCAGACCATACACAGAATCTAATTGGTCTGCATATCTGTCTTCCCAGAAGGAAGCCTCTTCTAAAGATGATGCACAAGAAGGCCCACAAACAGTTTGCTGAAGACAAGCGGACTAAAGACATGGATTCCTGCAACCATGTCCTGTGGTCTGATGAGACCAAGATAAACTTATTTGGTTCAGATGGTGTCAAGCATGTGTGGCGGCAACCAGGTGAGGAGTACAAAGACAAGTTTGTCTTGCCTACAGTCAAGCATGGTGGTGGGAGTGTCATGGTCTGGGGCTGCATGAGTGCTGCCGGCACTGGGGAGCTACAGTTCATTGAGGGAACCATGAATGCCAACCTGTACTGTGACATACTGAAGCAGAGCATATTCCCCTCCCTTTGTAGACTGGGCCGCAGGGCAGTATTCCATCATAACCACTGCCTTGGTAAAGATGATGGACTCTCCAGACCTAAACCCTATGGATCATCTGTGGGGCATCCTCAAATGGAAGGTGGAGGAGCTCAAGGTCTCTAACATCCAACAGCTCTGTGATGTCGTCAAGGAGTGGAAGAGGACTCCAGTGGCAACCTGTGAAGTTCTGGTGAACTCCATGCCCAAGAGGGTTAAGGCAGTGCTGGAAAATAATGGTGGCCACACAGAATATTTACACTTTCACTTAGGGGTGTACTCACTTTTGTTACCAACGGTTTAGACATTTATGGCTGTGTGTTGAGTTATTTTGAGGGGACTGCAAATTTACACTGTTATACAAGCTGTACACTCACTACTTTATATTGTAGCAAAGTGTAATTTCTTCAGTGATGTCACATGTAAAGGTCTAATAAAATATTTACAAAAATGTGAGGGGTGTACTCACTTTTGTGAGATACTGTGTGTGTATGTATGTATGTGTTGTAGCAGAGCGTCCCAGAGAGAGCCAGGAGAAGTCTTGTTCGGGGTTTATACATCTCCCAGGCTCCTCTCATATACATTCAGAGGTCTCTGAGACATGATCCAGTTCGGATCTTAGTCCTCCTCTCCAGGCTAATTTAAGCTCACCTGAGCAAACAGCCTTTGCTCTCTGCCTGGGACACACAAACAGGGATGGTTTGTGAGGAGCCAAAAGGTTGGTAAAACCCTTTAAAAACTCTTTACAGAAGCTGACAAGCGGTAGGCTTGCTCAGCTTGATAGTTAGAGACGGTGTATGTTATAGTTAGAGCCGAGACACGGCTAGGACTTTTGTTTGGTTATTTCTGTTTTGATGTGTTTTCTGGAAGACTGTGCAGCACCTGTGTTGGATTCAATACAAGATACACCCCCCCCCCCTTTTACTGGAATGTAACCAGTTACACCTCATATTGTCATGAGTCTAAGGCTATTGTATGTGATGAATGGCGGCTCCTATCTGTCTGGGCTACACAAAGACTAATTATGGGCTGTCGGAGATCGCAATTCCAAGATTAGACAGCAGTCGGATTAAGTGCAATTCTGGACAGACGCTGCCCCCCAGAGACCACTTCTGGCAGTACAAGCAGAATACATGGAGGCGTATACCAGCTGGGCAGGTGGGCGGGCAGTGGGAGGTGCTGTGATTGAGGTGTGATTGACAAAAAGGGTTTGCACACACAACTGACTCTCTTATTCCATCTGGAGCTCAGCTACGAAGGGTCACCACGATAAGTAGATCATTATATTGTATTTTAACTGTATATTATATCATTGTACTGTAGCCTTGCTGTATGTTGTGTAATTGTGTAACCCCCTTTTGATACACGTTAGCTTTCGCATTTCCTTGGGAAATAAACAAGATTTGATTATTATGAAGCCGTGTGCTTGGTTTCATAGCTAACCTCGTATTATTGTGATATTAAACGTAGCATGCGCTCATAGGTTTAACAGACTGACTAATCTACAGAGACTAAACAAAGTTAATGCATAGAGATGAGATAATATCTAGATTGTAGTAGTATATCGTTTTCTACAATTATTATCAAATCCCACATTTGGCACCCATAGATTGAGACAAACAGAATATCGTTTTTTTTCTGCATTGGATTCACAAACCTAAGGCATTTTTCTTTGTTTCGAGTCTCATTAACACAAACCCTCAAATCCAGAACGGAAAATCGTCTCTAGTGTGGACAAGATTGGCGCTGGCTCGCGAATTCTGAAACCACGCCTGGATGGTCATGAAAATTCTGTGAAAGATCTCATCAATGAAGCGGACGCGTAGAACCTGGTGAGAGCTGTGGCTGATATATGTATGTATGTTAAATGTTTGTAAGTTTGGCCAGGTAACCGGTCATTGTGACTGGCGAGTAAGGGGATGATCACCCCTTGGGTTATATTATATAATCGATAAATTGACAGGACAAACCACACAGCGCTGAGGAAAAAAGTGGGAATTATTTTAATTTTTTTTTATATATTTTTTAGTTTTTTTGTTACCCATGTGAGTGTGATAGCTCTCAGTTCCAATAGGAGTTCACTGTGGCCTGCAATTTAAGAGGAGACAGCATTAAGAGTGTCTTTTCTGGAAAAGTTCGTAGTTTAAAAGGATTTTTTGTATTTTTTTTTTTTTTGTTGTGTTGTGTTTTGTTTTTGGGTCTTCTGTGTGGGACTAGAGGTGAAAAACTAGACTTTGAGCAGCTTGTGGGGGGTTGCTTATCTGTTTGTTCATCTGTGTGTGTATTGTCTTAACAACTGTTCAGTGTAGCTAGTTGCAGATTAGCATGTCAATGGATATCCTTGAAGAGTTTCTTAGGAAACATGCGTGTATTCAATTTGATTGTTTAGTGTCTCCGAATGCATTAACACATCAGTTTTGTGACCTGTTGAAGCATTGCAGTACTTATAATGATGCCATATCATTTAAAAAAAATTCAAAAAAAGGCAGGAAACAGAGATTGGCAAATTTGGTGAGAATGCTAGTAAAAATGAGAGATATTGCTGAATGGAAGGAGGTTGAATGGTATAAGGATAGAGCAGAATTAATAGGACAGATAGAAAATGTGAGTAAGGATATTTCAGCTATAGCTGCGAATGCGGACGCAAATGTTTGTGAGTGTGATGACATAAGGTAAGAGATTGAACAATTGGTGACTGAGAATGGTTTGTTAGAACAGGGATTGGATGAATGGAAGGAATCATGTATGTTGAGAGAACAGTCTATCGCAGCGCTAGAAAATAAAGAGGCGGGGAATGAAAATGCGATAGAAAAACTTAAGACAGAGTTACAGGAATGTAAAATTCAGCTAGCCCAAAAAGATAATACCATTGTGTCTTTGAGAGCATGGGCAATGGAGAATGTGCACAGCCATTGCTGTGCTAACAAGGACACACATTCAAGTGTGACACAGGAGCAAAGAGAAAGGATGCCGATCGAACAGCAACCAGTCTGTGCGGCTGACAGTCCTGAAGAGGCCCCAAGTCTCTTCACTCCTGTGCTAGACAGAACTGGGCAAGGATTAGGAATTATAAAAAGGGAGGGTAGCACCCAAACCACAACACTCTCCATACAAGATCGCACAAATCTGTGCCAGATTTTGGGAAAGTTTGACACTAGCGCTTCACCCATTAGTCTCTCAAACAGGCTGGAGGCTGTAGTGACACAGTACATTTTGAACAATAGGGATGCATGCGCACTCCTCCGCGCATGGCTTCCATTGCAACTGTGTGAAAAACTGCAACCACCAGTTGGGAATCATAGAGGTCTATCTCCCGAGTTAAACTCAAATTGGGGGAACTCGGCAGATAGAATGAGGGAAATGCAGCGCATAATGGGAGGAAGAGATACTAGGGGTTCAGACGCCCTAGAAAATACAAAATTTAGGAGGGGAATTGATCCAATACTTTTTTGCAGTGAATACTTCGCCATTTATAAAGCCACATATAATTGTCCTGATATGTCTCCTGATGATAGTAGTTTTCTGTGTTCTATGGCTAATAAGTGCATATGTATTGATTACCATACCAGAATTGCACTGAGGAACGCCACCTCGTACCAGACCTTTATAAACATATTAAGGGACTGGGTTCGGGAGACAGATCAAGACAATAGGCCCCACAAAAGAGTTGCGGAGATAGTTAAAAACGAAGGTACAGTGAGATTTACAGGCAAGTGTTATAGATGTGGGAATACAGGCCATGTAATCAAGGACTGTAAATTGCCTAGGAGGAGCATGGGTGAGAAGAAGCCTTGGCATAAGAAGGAACAGCGAAAACCTGGGCCAGATAAGGTAGCAACGGAGCCGAAAGAGGCACCTGATGCTACATTATATGGTCCACTTTTGAGAGAATTGCAAAGGTTAGGAAAAGGGTTTAAAGAAAACCACGAGGAATATAAAATCCCTCCCCCAACCAATCCGTATTTTAAACCATAGGGATGTCAGGCCCCGATGTTGTCCCTAATATGTCAACTGGATAGGGACAAAAGCGGCAGACCACGTATCCGAGGGGCGATAGGGGGCCATCGCACAAATGTACTTTTTTATACGGGGGCGGCTGTCAGCATAACAAATATTGAACTTCAAAAGGATCCTGCTGGGAGACAAATTTTCCTTAGAGGATTCGGGGGACAACTAGTACCTTCTGAGCAATCAATACCTGTGAACATAGAAATAGAGAGGTTATGTGTGGAACACAGTTTGTTTCTTTCCCCAACGCACGAGGGCACTATTTTGGGCTCTGATGTCATGGGGGCACATGGACTGATTCTTGATTTATGTAATTGGGTACTGTGGAAAGGGTCTAGATACAAAGGCAAGGCACACATGGTCATGGACAGCTGGGAGGTTGCATCAGTTAAAACCGATGAAATCCTTGACCCGCAGGCAATATTGAAAACAGAGGACCAAATATTGGCTAAAATCTTGTGGGAACATAACAAAGTGTGGGCAACGTCTAAAGCTCAATGTGGTAGAGTTTCAAACATGATTGTTAAAATTGAGGGCCCTGATCCGCCACCTCAGCGTCAGTATAAAATTCCGCCCGAATCTATCCCATACATAGAGAGCACAGTGAGGAATTTGTTGGCACAAAATGTAATTAAAGAATGCCAATCTAAAACAAATGCAGCCCTCTGGCCAGTGAAGAAGGAAGGGGGGTGGAGGCCCACTGTAGATTTCCGTGCGCTAAACAGATGCACCCCATCTATTACAAATGTAGTTGCTAAAATGCCAGACATGATGACAGCACTGAAGCCTTCAGCAAAGGTGTATTCATCAATTGACATATCAAATGGCTATTTTTCAATTCCCGTGCACGAGGATAGCCAATACAAGCTAGCCTTCACGTTTCAGGGAAAACAATATGCATTCTGTCGTTTAGCTCAGGGGTTCAAATCCAGCTCTACATACTTCCACATCTGTATGGTGGACATTCTGAAGACATTTTCTGAGCCAGAATGCATCATTCAGTACGTGGACGACATTTTGCTTCAAACAGAGACAAAAGAGCAGCATTATGCTCTGCTGGAGGAGCTCCTGACACTAATTGAGAATGCAGGTCTGAAATTAAACCCCAAAAAGGCACAATTGATGAAGGATTCAGTATGTTTCTTGGGTGTGATAGTTTCACAGGGGGGAAGAACTCCAGATCCAAACAAATGTGAAACTATCAGGAAATTACCAAGACCAATCACTAAAACTGCGTTGAGACAATTCCTGGGAATGGTCGGTTTCTGCAGGGACTTCATTGAAGGCTTTGCAGAAAAGGCAAGACCCCTGTATGACTTTCTAAAAGGAGACAAGAAGGAAACAGACCCCTTAGACTGGTTGGGAGAGCATGAACAAGCTTTCACCAAGCTAAAGGTCAGTCTGATGCAGGCCCCGGCCTTGAGCAATCCGAATGCCGATTTGCCCTTTGCACTACAAGTGTATGCCTCTGCAGTAGCAATAACAGCGGTGTTGCTGCAGGAGAGGCAGGGAAAATGGGTACCGGTGGGATACTGGTCCAGGGTACTAAGCCCGGTAGAGAGGGGATTTGATGAATGTGTCAGGAACCTTTTGGCAGCGCACTGGGCGGTTCTCGCCACAGAGCATGTTGTGGGGTTTGGTAAAATCATTCTGCAGACACCCCATTCTCCAATTAAAATGCTTTTGGAACGTACCCTCAGTGGAGTATCCTCCCAAAGGGTGGCCAGATGGCTAGTGGATTTAACACCCAGGAATCTGGCTGTGACCCACAATGCCACCTACACTCTCCCACAATTGATGCAATATGAGGGGGAGCAGCATGACTGTGGGGAAGTACATCGGACCAGAACACAGGAGGTATTTAGGTTAGCATCAGGTACTGGAGACCTTAAAATCTGGGTGGATGGATCAAGGTACTGGGATGAAGGAAGTTTTCACACAGGGTATGCCCTGTGGTGCCCCCAGACCAATGAGAAAATCATGACCAAATGCCCTCGAAGCTTTTCTGCCCAAAGAGCTGAACTAGAGGCAGTGAGAGAGGCCATCACTCATTTCAGTTCAGGTCCCATAACCATATTCTCTGACAGCGCCTATGTAACAAGGTCTCTGACTGAATACATGCCTTTGTGGCAGTCAAGGGGCTTCAGTGATGCCTCTGGGAAGGACTTGGTACATAGTGCGGTGCTAAGAGATATATGGGAAAGAGCAAATGGGGAACCTCAGAGAGTTGCTATCATTAAGGTGAGAGCACACCAAAGAGGTGGAGAGGAGGTTACTGTGGGCAACAACAAGGCAGATGAGCTGGCAAAAGAGGCAGCCCTGATAGGGGCCAAATGGACACCCTATGATACTGAAGGGAGGCAGGCCTGGGAGGAACATAATTCTGAGGAGCAGGAGGTGAAAGCAGGTTCACATGAACTCCTGCCGGTGCTAAGGATGCCTACCCCATGCTTAGCAGGTGAACAAAATAAGGATGAGGCCTTGAGCTCAATCAAAAAGCAGCTTAGAACAAAAGCGGCAGATGCTCCCCAAAATTATGTATTAGAAGACGATCTACTGTTAAAAGAAACTTCAGAAGGACGAAAGTTTGTAGTGCCCTCCCAGCATCAAAAAGATTTAGCCCTAGAAAATCACAGGTTAACAGGCCACATGGGCGTTCAGGGTACCTTGAAATTTGTGCAAGCTAGATACTGGTGGGAGACAATGGGAAACACAATCTCCCAGGTAGTGCAGGAATGCTTAATATGTGCACAAATGAACCCTAGGCCAAAGGGACAGAAGCCAACATTAGCAAGGGTACCGGTAGCCAATGGACCCTGGGAAAACCTACAGATTGACTTTGTTGGTCCGTTACAGAGTGCCCCTGGGGGATACAGATATCTACTCGTGGTGGTGGACGTTTTTTCGAAATGGGTAGAGGGTCTGCCCCTAAGAAAGGACTCTGCCACTGCCACGGCTAGAGCTTTGTGGACCGAAGTCTTTTCAAGATGGGGGTTCCCCAAAGTCCTGGAGTCCGATAGGGGGACTCACTTTACCGGCAGGGTCATGAAAAATATTTGTGAGCTGCTGGGAGTAGAACAGAGATTCCATGTTCCATACCATCCACAATCGGCGGGGATGGTTGAGAGGATGAATCGAACACTGAAAGAGAGGCTTAAAAAGATGGTACTGCAATCAGGAAAGAACTGGCTGATTCATCTGCCTTCAATCCTGATGGCCGTACGAGGATCTACAGCGAAAGGTACATCATTAACCCCATATCAGTTAATGACGGGGAGAATGATGAACCTCAGCCATCCAGCAGACCCAATACTTAGTACCCCCTTGAGAGAGAGTGCTGAAAGGGACCGATTTCTGGTCCAACTGCAAGAACAGGTACAGAGGTATTTGCAATTTGCTGCAAGTAACATGGCACCTAAAGAGAAGGAGCAGCCTTTAAAGCCTCCCGTTAGCTTGAAGATTGGAGACAGGGTTATGGTAAAGAACTTTGTTTCCAAGTCTTCATGGGACGCAAACTGGACGGGACCGTTCACAGTCACTATGACCCTTAGTGATCAGGTGGTCAAAGTAAAGCGGCTCGTAGATAACAAGGGTGCAAAGGGCATGAAAAAGAGGGAGATAGAGAAATGGGTTCATGCTGATCAATGTAAAAGGTATTGCTGATAAGAATTGATTCCGCTCTTGTTCTTGTTTTCCAGAGTCCTGGTGGAGCAAAGATTGGCAAAATCTCTGGAGAATGGATGGAAGGATCATACTTGTCGTGTTGGCGATCCATCTGAGCCATGTAACATCTCAAATTGATTCTGACGAATATTCAGGGGATGATGTGGAAAGGGAGAATCCTGAGGAAGACCATGCATCCACTTCAATTATATCATCAATGTTGAACTTGTTAGGTCAGAAGGGGATGCAGGGGGGAGATGAAAGAAGGAGAAAGGTCAGGATTATATCAAAGAATCCTAAATTACCGGACACGTACAAATGGGGTCACCATGGCAATTTGCAATACAAAGTTTCTTTTGCTTTTGGACGATTTAATCCTAACTCAACATCGCAAGGGCGTGCGTACAAGCAAAATTTGCAAAATATCATACCGGAATCTCTCCAGCCGTTTGTAGATGTAACTATATATATGAATGAAACTGGTTATTGGTTAGGAGAACAATCCAATCTATCCAAACCTTGGGAAGCAAGGGACGTAGGATATGGGGTTTTTGGTGAAGAATTGAAGGAAGGGAAGTATGTTTTTATGTGTGGCATATATTGGCATGACCAAAGTAATAGGGTGCAGAGACCCAGGAGGCTGACACTTAGGCATAGTAAGGTGTCTGTTGGCCAAACTAGGGAGCTCCAGATGACACATCAATGGGGTGAAAATTTCCTTGTGGGGGCAGTATCTCGGTCCTATCAGTCCTACAGAGAAGCTCTTGGTTACTGGACATGTGGGACACCAGAGATGGACCTGGGGGAGATACGCCTAGTTGATGTCTCACCGGAGAGGTTAAAACCCTGCATAGGGGATGCCAGTGGCTACACACAGGAACATACTCCGTTGGAGAAGGGGGAACCACTACAAATAGATCTAAGCTCGTCACAAACGCTGGCTACCAGGGTACAGTATGCTTTCACCACATGGCACTTCAATATCTCGCAATGGTTGGTAAAATCCTATTACCCTATATGTGCTGAATATACACTAAATCAAGTACGGTCAGTATATCAATGGCTTTCTCCCAGAGATGGGCGGACACAGAATGAGGTCCATGAAGGACGCTTATTTCTGAGGAGTAACCGAAAGAGGAGGGATGTATTCAGCACTATATTAGGGGGAATAGGAACTGGGATGGGTGTTATTAATGGAGTGGACATCGATCTCCTGAGGAACAAACTCTCAGCCATAGCTTCAGACAGTAAACGGGGCTTTGTTGCTCAGAGAGAGATCAATGACATTCTTGATAATATTCAACAACGTCACATAAATACCCAGGTAAAAGTAGCTCAAGATTTTATACGCCATTTTAAGAGGTTGGTGGATAATGTGGTGATACAGGGCAAAAATATGTCATGGGCTCTGGCATGCACTCAGGGACAGGCGGAACTATCAACCAACATCAAACTAATTGTACAGTCCCTGTATGGGGGGAAGTGGCCTTATGAATTAGCATCACAGCTCAGTAAGATTTTACCAAAGCACATCTCTTACACTAATCCAAGTTGGTGGTCAAATGCCTGGATGGGATGTACGAATTTGGATTATGAGAGATGTTACGCTTCCTCGTTGATCCCATATACAGAAGTGCAGACTCAATCTGTGTATTCGGTGATATCAATGGGCTTACTGACTGGGGATTCTACTTTGTTGCATCTGAGGCTAAATTACCCACATGTGATCAGAGAGAATGGGAGCTGGAGGCAGGTTGATATTTCCCTCTGTCAGAGGCATGACCATGACATCCTTTGTATGCCAGGCCAATACACGGTAGTAAAGGAGAAATGTTGGGAGGATGCGTCACTCTGTGTACTGGATGGGGAGAACATTGCCGGGAAGGGAACACCGGGGTATTATTTGGGACATGGGAGAGTTTGTTTCTTTGTCCTAAAGGATACTAATATAACATTAGTCTTGGAGATAGGATGTTCTGTGAACCTGACAATAGCAAGAGGAGGGTGGTGTACCTTTGGCGATGTCTCTGAAATCCAGACACAGGAATGGAAGTATGTGATACCGCACATTGCCAATCTGTCTGTGGATGTCAACCAGAACCTCCCTGTTAATCTGAGAGCCCTGAACCTTGGTATGGGAAGGAAGATACAGGAGTGGTTAGCAGATTGGGATAGAGATGAGAGCCTTATGAAGATGCTGCAGCAAGAGAGAGCTAATGCTACTATAGCCATATACCATAATCAAAATGAAATAAAGGAGGTAGTGCATCAATTAGAAAATGATGTGGGAGGGTCTTGGTGGGAGGTAATATTTGGACATTCCAGTAAGGCCAACAGCATTTTGAATTATTTGATACATCCCGTTGTGGTGTTACTCATTATTGCTGCAGTTTCGTCATTGGTTCAAATTGGTATGTGTTGTTGGACTAGACATTTATATAAGAAGGTCTCGCATCTATCTATGCAAGTGGAGGGACGAATTGACGGTAAGGTCTCTTCATATACGGTAGAGGCTTTGCTGCCAGCTCAGAGCCCTGAAATACCACTGACGTGCCGGAATTGCGGTAGGGAAGGCCATTGTGAACAAACCTGCCTAATCCCGACCCGTATTTTCAGCAAAGAATTATAGGAGGTTGGGAGCGGGATACGCGAGTTGAGTATGTATATATGTATATATTATGGTAGTGGGTTGATTTATGTTATGGTGTAGTGTGATAAAGGTGTATTTTAGGCTAGTAACATGGGCAAAAGGCCCTCCTCGAGACTCTGTGTTGGAGAGCTGGGTGATGTGTTACCCTGAATGTGTGATGGTGAATGGTGAGTGAATGAGCACCCCTTGCCTGTACTGCATCTCGTCCTGAAGATACCAAAGACACAGAAGGGTGACATGGAAGCTGTCACTGAAGAAGGATGGTGGTGTATCACTAAGTGGCAAAGCGGAGAGTGTTGGAAAGCATGACACGATAAGACCATTATGGACTGTTCCATAGGAACTGTTGCTGCACAGGTTGAAAACCACAGCGCGTTAAGAAAGTCAAGGACTGTTCTATGGGTACTGATTTGGAAACGCATGTCAGGGAGGAAACAGTTATGGACTGTTCAATAGGAGCTGGGTCGGAAGAAGGGTGTTATGCGCCTGTTGAGGCGCAAAGCGGCATATGTTGGATTCAATACAAGATACACCCCCCCCTTTTACTGGAATGTAACCAGTTACACCTCATATTGTCATGAGTCTAAGGCTATTGTATGTGATGAATGGCGGCTCCTATCTGTCTGGGCTACACAAAGACTAATTATGGGCTGTCGGAGATCGCAATTCCAAGATTAGACAGCAGTCGGATTAAGTGCAATTCTGGACAGACGCTGCCCCCCAGAGACCACTTCTGGCAGTACAAGCAGAATACATGGAGGCGTATACCAGCTGGGCAGGTGGGCGGGCAGTGGGAGGTGCTGTGATTGAGGTGTGATTGACAAAAAGGGTTTGCACACACAACTGACTCTCTTATTCCATCTGGAGCTCAGCTACGAAGGGTCACCACGATAAGTAGATCATTATATTGTATTTTAACTGTATATTATATCATTGTACTGTAGCCTTGCTGTATGTTGTGTAATTGTGTAACCCCCTTTTGATACACGTTAGCTTTCGCATTTCCTTGGGAAATAAACAAGATTTGATTATTATGAAGCCGTGTGCTTGGTTTCATAGCTAACCTCGTATTATTGTGATATTAAACGTAGCATGCGCTCATAGGTTTAACAGACTGACTAATCTACAGAGACTAAACAAAGTTAATGCATAGAGATGAGATAATATCTAGATTGTAGTAGTATATCGTTTTCTACAATTATTATCAAATCCCACAACCTGTGTATGGACTTGTATTTAGATCAAATAAACCCAGCACTGTTTTCACAAGTGGATTTGGTATCTGTGCCTTACTAAACAGCCCATCCCCGTGAGCTTTGTACCTGCTACCTGTCCCCCAGGTTACATATGGTGGATTTCAGCGGGCAGCTGTAGTAAGTTACTACTTAAAAGGCCAGTACCTAGAGTGACTAAATATGGAGGAAATCCTAAAACAATTGATGATATCCAACGCTGCGCAACAGCAAACAAACGCTGCACTGCAGAAAACAAACGCTGAACAGCAGAAAACAAATGCTGCACTACAGCAAGCAAACGCTGTACAGCAGAAAACAAGCGCTGCACTCCACGCTGCACAGCAGAAAACAAACGCTGCACTCCACGCGGCACAACAGCAAGCTAGTGCTGCACTCCACGCGGCACAACAGCAAGCTAATGCTATCGCACAGGAACAAACGCAGAGGCTGTTTGAACAGCTAGCCACTGATGCAAAAGCAGATAGGAAAACCTTGTCTGAGGTTGTGGAGACAATAGCACAGTGGTCACCTGCTAACGTTGATAATGTTGGAGACAAGCCTTCAGCCATCCATGTGGCCCGTTTTTTGTCTAAGATGACTACAGATGATGATCCAGAGGCCTTTCTGCTAACGTTTGAACGGACTGCTTAGAGGGAAGGTTGGCCTAAAACCCAGTGGGCAGGACTGGTCGCCCCGTTGCTTACTGGGGAATCGCAGAAGGCCTACTATGATTTGGAGTCAGCAGAAGCAGCAGACTATGAAAAGGTCAAACAGGAAATACTGGCACGACTTGGTGTCACTTTGGCAGTTCGAGCACAGCGGGTCCACAGCTGGTCCTTCCAAGACAAGAAGCCCCCAAGATCGCAGATGTTCGACCTAATTCACCTGGTGAGGAAATGGCTACAGCCAGAGTCCCTGTCTGGGCCACAAATAGTGGAGCGTGTGGTCATGGACCAGTTCTTGAGGTCACTACCAATTCCCCTGCAGGAGTGGGTGAGTCAAGGAGACCCCAATTCGGCGAACCACCTGGTGGAACTTGTTGAAAGATATTTTGCTGCAAAGAACCTGGTCACCACCCCTACAGCCGCACGGACTTTCCACCCAAAGCCACGGTCTCCCCAGGCAACCGGTAAGACTGTTCCAGGGGAAGTGGGTGGTAAGCATGGCAAGGAAATAGGGGGGAGGATTTTTGGTGCCAGGACTGAAGCTGGCATCCCAAACAAGGGAAGCCAGTGCCTGTCAGCAAACCAAACTGGGGAAACGTCAGGTGTTTTCGTTGCCAAGAAATGGGACATGTTGCGGCAAATTGTCCATTGACAGATGAACCAATGCAGTGCGATTTATCTATTAGAAGGCAGTCTATGTTTGCAGCGGTTTCATGCACTGCAACCCCAAATATGAGAAAACCAATGTGCCAAATGACTGTGAATGATAAGCCTATTACAGCCTTGCTGGACTCTGGAAGTCTAGTGACTTTGGTTACAGCGGAAATGATTGAACCTGTGAAGTATCATGCTAAAAATGTTGCTGTGATCTGTATACATGGGGATACCCGGGAGTATCCTGTAACCACTGTTCAGTTTAAAACTGGTTTAGGTACAGTGACCCATCCGGTTGGACTTGTTCCCCACTTGGTGCATGAGGCCATCATTGGTAGGGACTTCCCTAAGTTTTGGGAACTGTGGGATCATCCCAACTCGGTCGCAGTACCTGACTCAGTCGCAGGGCCAGAATTCCTGGCCACTACTGACAATGTGGTTTCAGGGGACTCTTCTCAGGGCTCCCCGGCTTTTCCTCTATCGGTTATGGCAGGAGAGCTGGAGGACCCTGAGGAAGTCCCCACTACCAGTAGAGCCGGACAGCCGTCTGCTGACCCCGAGCCTATGTTAGAGTTTGATGACCTTAATGTGCATAAGGAAAATTTTGGTACTGAGCAGAGAAAAGACCATACCCTTTCCAGGGCCTGGGAAAATGTAATAGTGATTAATGGTGTACCTGTCGAACCCGGGGACAGGCCCTGTTTTCCTTATTTCAGCAGCAATGAGGATTTACTGTATCGTGTATGTAAAATGAATGATGAAGTGGTTGTACAGTTGGTGGTCCCTAAGCCATACAGACGGCTGGTGTTAGAACTTGCCCATGGGCACTTGCTAGGAGGCCATTTAGGGGTTGAAAAAACGACTGAAAGGGTGTTGCGCAGGTTTTACTGGCCCGGGATACAGAAAGATGTTAAGAATTACTGTCAATCCTGTCCCGTGTGTCAGAAGTCCTTTAGTGCCCTTGCCTATTATTGAAGTGCCCTTTGAGAGGATTGCCATGGACCTTGTGGGCCCACTTCCCAAGTCTGCCCGGGGTCATCAGCATATCCTCGTAATCATGGATTATGCTACCCGTTACCCTGAAGCAGTTCCCTTACGTGCCGCGTCTGCTAAAAACATTGCCAAAGAACTGTTTATGGTGTTCAGTCGGGTTGGCATCCCGAAAGAAATCCTTACAGACCAGGGCACCCCGTTTATGTCGCGAATAACTAGGGAGCTCTGTAAGTTATTTAAAGTGACGCAGCTGCGAACCTCAGTGTATCATCCTCAAACGGATGGCTTAGTGGAACGCTTCAATAAGACGTTAAAGAGCATGTTAAAAAAGGTTGTGGACAAGGATGGGAAAAACTGGGACTTCCTGATACCATACTTGATGTTTGCCATCAGGGAGGTTCCCCAGTCCTCTACGGGGTACTCCCCATTTGAGTTGCTTTATGGGAGACACCCTCGGGGACTCTTGGACATAGCCAAAGAAAGTTGGGAGGGAGAACAGACACCCCATAAAAGTGTCATTGAGCATATTGCCCAAATGCAGGAGAGGATTGCAGCAGTCATGCCAGTGGTAAAAGAACACTTACTGCAGGCCCAGGCAGCCCAACAGAGAATATACAACAGGGGGGCCCGACTCCGTGTTTTCTCACCTGGTGACAGGGTCCTGGTGTTAGTTCCCACTGTTGAGAGCAAGTTCCTGGCTAAGTGGCAGGGTCCCTTTGAAGTAATTGAGAGAGTTGGGGAGGTCAACTACAAGGTTTATCAACCAGGAAAAAGGAAGCCTGAACAGGTTTACCATATAAACCTGTTAAAACCCTGGAAAGATAGAATGGCGTTAACTGCGAGGCCTCTCCCAGTAACGCCTACGGGTACTGAGTCCCCTCTCATCCCTGAGGTCACGATTCCAGACACCCTCTCATATTCCCCAAAACAGGACACTAGAGAATTCCTGATAAGGAATAGAGAGAAGTTTTCAGAGTTACCTGGGACGACTTCAGCAGTTCAGCATGATATTGTTACTGAACCTGGGGTACGTGTCAAGCTCAAACCTTACCGAATTCCTGAAGCGAGGAGAAAGGACATCAGCAAGGAAGTTAAAAAAATGTTGGAGCTAGATGTCATTGAGGAATCCAATAGTGACTGGTCTAGCCCCATCGTGCTAGTCCCAAAACCGGATGGCACTTGGAGGTTCTGTAACGACTTCAGGAAGCTTAATGCGGTGACAAAGTTTGACACATACCCAATGCCCAGAGTAGACGAACTTATAGACCGACTTGGCAAGGCTCGCTATCTTACCACTTTGGACTTGACAAAAGGGTATTGGCAAATACCCCTAACTGGTAGCGCCAAAGAGAAGACTGCGTTCGTGACCCCAGACGGTTCCTTTCAATATAAAAAAATGCCTTTTGGGTTGCAAAATGCCCCCGCGACATTTCAGAGGGCCATGGACAGGACCCTAAAACCCCACCAACGATATGCAGCAGCATATCTAGATGACATAGTGGTACATAGTACTGATTGGGAGTCTCACTTGCCTCGTGTCCAGGCTGTTCTTGATTCCCTCTTCAAAGAAGGTTTTACGGCAAATCCAAAAAAATGTGCCATTGGTCTAGAGGAAGCCAAGTATTTGGGCTACACTATTGGCCGTGGTGTCATAAAACCACAAGTGAGTAAAATAGCAGCCATCCAGGAATGGCCACGCCCTGCAAACAAAAAGCAGGTCAGGGCCTTTCTTGGTATTGCGGGGTATTATAGAAGATTTATCCCAAATTTTGCAACTATAGCTGCCCCTCTGACAGACCTTACAAAAGGGAAAGACTCGGTAATGGTGAAATGGTCCCCAGTAGCAGAGGAGTCTTTCCAGGTCCTGAAGAAGGCTCTGTATGCACAGCCAGTACTGTACTCTCCCGATTTCTCCAGAGAGTTTTTGGTTCAGACGGATGCGTCTGATGTTGGTATCGGGGCGGTACTGTCACAGGTATACAATGGGGAAGAACACCCTGTCGTATACCTAAGCAGAAAGCTCAATGACCATGAGAAAAAGTATGCAGTCATTGAAAAAGAATGTTTAGCCATAAAATGGGCCCTGGACGCGCTCAGGTACTATTTGTTAGGGCGCCAGTTTGACTTGATAACTGACCATGCTCCCCTGAAATGGATGGCCCAAAAGAAGGAGACTAATAGACGGGTGAACCGGTGGTTTTTGGCTCTACAGGATTACTCCTTCACCGTAAAACACAGGCCAGGTGTGGAGATGGGGAATGTAGATGCCCTGTCCCGTGTTCACTCCTGTTGGGCCACAGGTGTTCCAACCCTGGGGTTGAAACAAGGGGGGAGGATATGTAGCAGAGCGTCCCAGAGAGAGCCAGGAGAAGTCTTGTTCGGGGTTTATACATCTCCCAGGCTCCTCTCATATACATTCAGAGGTCTCTGAGACATGATCCAGTTCGGATCTTAGTCCTCCTCTCCAGGCTAATTTAAGCTCACCTGAGCAAACAGCCTTTGCTCTCTGCCTGGGACACACAAACAGGGATGGTTTGTGAGGAGCCAAAAGGTTGGTAAAACCCTTTAAAAACTCTTTACAGAAGCTGACAAGCGGTAGGCTTGCTCAGCTTGATAGTTAGAGACGGTGTATGTTATAGTTAGAGCCGAGACACGGCTAGGACTTTTGTTTGGTTATTTCTGTTTTGATGTGTTTTCTGGAAGACTGTGCAGCACCTGTGTATGGACTTGTATTTAGATCAAATAAACCCAGCACTGTTTTCACAAGTGGATTTGGTATCTGTGCCTTACTAAACAGCCCATCCCCGTGAGCTTTGTACCTGCTACCTGTCCCCCAGGTTACAGTGTGTGTATATATATACATACATACACACACACATATATATATATATATATATATATATATATATATATATATATATATATATCATATATATATATATATATATATATATATATATATATATATATATATAATAAAGGCCCCAAAAAAGTACCTAGACAATTGTTTTATTCTGTCTCTATCACTTACTTTAGTGTTTTTTTTATATAATATGACATTGATCCCAGACTTTTTTTTTGTATATTGCATATGCTATTAGGGAGCTATGTGCAATCTGGCTGCTGTGTCCCATTCTATATCCATATGTCAGTTTCACTGGCAGCCTGAGCTCCGTATTCCTCCTTTATGTCTATTTTGTGATGTCCTGCTTTGTCTTGTTATACTTGTTTTTCTTCCCTGTGTAAAGGATACATCCTTGTGTTTTCCTGTGCTTCTCTGTGCAGCTATCTATGTCTATAAAGCACAATCTATTGTAATCCTGGGATAACATTGCACTTGTCTCCTCCTCCACTCCCGCCCATAGTCCCACCCATAGCCCGACCACAGATTATAAGAAGCTATGCTTCTGCTAACCCGTAGTCATTGGCTTGAAGAAGGAACCAATCAGCAGTTGCAAAACGCATCCCATTTTAATGACCTACTTCCGGTTTGCGGTCCATGCTGGTTATTGTCCCCTCCCACTGACGTCATTTTCGGGAATTATGTTCCACGCTGACTCTGACAGCGTGATTACTCCACCAGTGCTTCCAGAGCTTGTGGCATCCATCTGCTGGTGGTCACCTTGGGATCTTCTGCTGCTGCATATCGACACCCCTGGAAACCTATAACACACTGGGACCTTCCTGATGCTGGATCACCTGCCTTAAAAACATGTGAAATGCGTCCCTCTCTCTTATATTCTGTAAGTGTTTTTAATCCTTTTTGGGGATATTAAAAGTTTTAATTCTGCACTTAGAGGTGCCTTTTCTTCTGTTTGTCTCTAATTGAATTGCCAGATCTTTCCCCTTTATTTCTCTTACCTGCATACCGATGTGATGGAGGCATTCTTGAGCTGGACTTTTCAGCAGAGGACTGAGACTTGCTGCAGCTGGCGCCATCTTGGGATGCTGGAGCTCTTGCCGACATGAAGAAGTCAGTCAGCTTGCGAGGACCCACTGCCATTTTCTGCATTCCCATGGTGTGCCGAGGGTGCTTGCGGTCTCCTGAGAGGTAAGAGGAAGGCTGGTTAGCTGCCCCACATTGCTAGGAATGGTGGTGATTGAACTGTGTGCTCCAGAAGCTCTCTCCTCACGCTGCCATCCACACAAATAGGTGTTTTTAGAATTAAGTCCTAGAAATCAGGGGTCATTTTGGCAGCAAATTTCGATTTAGTTGTAGTCTTTTGACTAAAATGCCATTTTAGTTTTAGTCCCATTTTAGTCTTCTGCAATTGTTTTAGTCGACTAAAATCAAATGAGTTAACTTACATTGTTATGCATTATATACAGCGTAACTACACTTTTGTTCCATGTACATTACAAGGATGATAGCAAACTTTGTTACAGATTCCTATATTTTGTTATTCCGAATAAATCCATATGTGTTTCTCTGTGCCTCTGTTCTGAGTAGGTCTAAGGGTGGTTCATAATTAACTGTGAGGTGTGGATCTACAGGGTATTAATGAGGAAATCTGCTGGGCATGCATCCCTTTAGACGGGTTCCTATTGAAAGTATCTCTCAAAAAATGAAATTTTTGTTGCAGGGGATATCTGAAATCTGACTTGTATCTTAGGCAGACTTCTGGTAAAATTGGTGAGCCAATCACACAAGCAGGAAATGATGATTCTGGGGAGTGGTCAGTACATACTCGGGGTACAGAAAACTCCAGGTAGCCATATTGCAATGTATTCTCAGAAAATTACATTTTCTGCAGATTGAACAGGAAAGGTAATTTTTAATAACATGCAATTGCAAAATGATTAGTGTTGCAATCAAATGCACTATATTATTTTTTCTTTGCTATTTTTTTTCCACGAAAGTGGAGTTTCCCTTTACGCATTTCTCTACAATTTCCAAACTCATTTTATACTCCGGGAGTGAAAAATCTAGAGGGTTATTATTTATGGTATTCAGATTTGACCATGCACTACAGACACAGATTTAGTTATTATTTATGGTCTAGAGCCCTACGGACGACAAGAGTAAAGATGACATATAGGAACAACACAAAACTCACCAACATGAAATAGACCTGAAAGTGTGCCTTGGTCTACCGTATGGTACACCAAAATAAGGGGGCATACCCTAGATAAGGAATGATAAGAAGTAGTTATGGAATAATGTGGAATGAGTATTCAGTCTGGGGTAAGAATACTTGGAAGAGGCTTTTAAAAGGGGAGGGTGGGTGGGTATCACGCACAGGAAACTGACAAAGACCGGCGGCCTTTGGGCTGCTTAAATACCCTCCGGGCTCCTCCCATAACTTCAGGCCGGTACCCGGCCTTCCAATTTATGGTCTAGAGCCCTACGGACGACAAGAGTAAAGATGACATATAGGAACAACACAAAACTCACCAACATGAAATAGACCTGAAAGTGTGCCTTGGTCTACCGTATGGTACACCAAAATAAGGGGGCAAAAACCTTCAGGTAGGGGATAATTATTTATTAAAGGTAAATGTCACTGAGTAGTTGGGCAAAGGCCTGAGCCCTCTCTAACTGTGGGTTAGGTATGTAGCGAGAGAAGCAGGCCGACTTCCACCGACCTAGTTTCTCGATCACATGGTCCGGAACCCCCTGTCTTGAGGCCGACGTGGCCGCCCCGTTCCGGAATGAATGTCCGGAGTACTGGCTGGGGTCCAATTGAAGATTGCCGAGAAGGACCCGGACATGTACCACGAACTGCGACGAGTTTGAGGGGTTTAACTGGAAAGGGTAAAGCAGACTGGACCCTGGGCGGTCGGAAAGCAGTGCCGTCGAGCGGTTTAACACGGCAACTGGGCACCAGTTGTTGTGGGTCCTGTACGGTGAATATCTATTCCGGAACCTCGCTGCTGAGTTTTAGACGTCGCCAAGTGAAGAACGTAGTGATCCTGGTGGCGGTAGAGATTACTTTATGCAAGACTGGACCGGCTGGGTGGCTGTGAGTAAACTCGCTGGGCCGTAGAAACCCATAAAACGCCATGTGTATCGCAGCCTGCAGGACAGTGCTGAGGAGGAGACCAAAGGGGGACCTATCCAGGATGTCAGACATCCCCTTAAAGATCTCCCCAGTGATAGGCAGCCGCTTCGGGCTGACTGGCGGCTGGAGCTTCTGAACTCCACGCAGTAGAGCCCTCACTGTGTGGCAGGAGAACACCGAAGGCCTTGCGGGGTCTTGAAGTGACAAGTAGTGCTGCACCCCGGCCACGTACTGACGTATCGTGCTGTGTGACCGTGCTAGGTGAGAATGGCAATAAGTGATAACGCCAGAACCTGCTTGACGCTGGAAGATTCACGGGGCGTTGGGGCAGGAACTTATTAAACGCCCCCAGGCCGTCTGGCAGGCCCGACGGGTGTTGCGGGCGAGCGAAGCGTTGATGAAGTTAGTAGCTGACTGTATATGTGGGGCTAGTCCAAGGTCAGTTGTGACCAATCCGGGATAGAGGCTGAGAGATGGTAGGCTCCTGGCATCTGTTCAAAGAAAGGAACAAAGTCAAACGGGAGAGTGCGTCCGCTGCTGAGTTGAACTTCCCTGGAACGAATGAGCAGTAAACATTGAATTGATGTTGTAGGGATAGCTGAATCAGTCCGCGGAGGAAGGACATGACGGGCCTGGATATAGACCTGCCCTTGCTGATGATCTCGGCTGTGGCTTGATTGTCTGTCGTAAAAGCCACCGTCTGTCCAGACCAATGGTGACCCCATAGGGGAGCGGCCGCTACGACGGGGAACAGCTCAAAGAGGGCTGACGTGGTAGTGAAGCCCGGTGTGGCTAGTGCCTGAGGAGGCCAAGGGGCGGCGAACCACAAATGGCCAAAAATGGCGGCGCATCCTGTGGATGCCGCCGCATCGGTCACCACTTGAGGTGACTGCGTGGACACGACTGGGATAAACAGGGACACACCGTTCCAATTACTAAGAAAGTGTTCCCACATGGCCAGATCTGCCCTGGCTGCTGAATCCAGCCTGATGACCTGGTTAGGGTCCTGAGTGTAGGACAGGAAGACCGGCAACCGGGACACGAAGGAGCGGCCCTGGGGGATGATCCTCATAGCAAAATTCAACATCCCGAAGAGAGACTGAAGTTGCTTCTGAGTACATCACCCCACCCGGGTGAACTCTCGCAGAACCGTCCTGATACGGTCCAACTTATCTGCGGGAAGGCTGGCCTGCCTGGCAGGCGTGTCAAGGTCGATGCCCAAGAACGTGATCTTGTGCGCCGAGCCGTCCACCTTGTGTTCCGCTATGGGGACGTTCAGATTGTCGAAAACCGTTCTCAACTTTCCAAGGTCCCCTGGGGGAGCCCCGGGTGGTTCTATCAGAAGGAAGTCATCCAAATAATGGACGACCTCGTGGCACTGTGCCTTGTAGAGAAGGATCCACGCCAGGGTCTCCGCGAACTTATCAAATAACCAAGGACTACTCTTAGACCCGAAGGTCAATTTGGTTGCGAAATAATATCGCTCCCTCCACTTGATGCCGTGCCAGCACCACAGGGAAGGATGTATGGGCAGTAGCTTGAAGGCGTCAGATATGTCCGCCTTCGAGAGCCAAGCACCTACCCCTGCCCTGAGTATGGCCTGGGTAGCCATATCTACCGAAGCGTACTTCAGTGAGAACTCCTCGGAGGGAATGAGCGAGTTGAGACTGGGAACGACGGAAGAATGAGGCGCTGACAGATCATACGCCAGACGTTTTTTTCTCGAAAATTTTCCCTGTACAAGCCCGATAGGGCTAACCCTCCAGATACTAAAGGGAGACTGACTGAACGGGCCTATCATCATAAAGTCCCGATCCAACTCCGTCTGAAGAAGGACGTCGATAGCTGGCTCATCTGTTGCTGCTGAGCGCAGCTTCGGACATTCGTGGGTGGTGTGGGGCAGGGTGATGAGCCCGGTATGAAACTCATCGGTGAAACCTCGGATGAGGTAGCTGGCGAGTGACGGAGTGGGGTGTGAGGTCAAGTAAACATCGAGCCAAAGGACATTGACCTGGCTTAGTCACGGTTCCTTCTGCTTGACCTCACACGGGACCCTGGGGTGCGCCCTCTGGCATAGGGTGCAAACGTGCAAGAGCCGGTACTGGCTGAAATTGCAGGAGCCGTAGTTGAAGTTGTTGCCAATGGCGGCTCCCCCAACCGTCTGCCCCGGACGACCCCACTTGTCCACCTTCTGCCCTCGCGCCGGGGCCTGCTGAGCCTGACTCGTGCTGGTAGAGGCCGCGCTAGTTATCGGGTGGACAGAGGCTATGTTGGCACACCAGACCGCGGTGTGGGATGCTGATTGACAGACAGCACATAGCGGGGACCGTAGACTCGCAAAGTGGCAGCAGAACAACTCGGTGTCCACTACGCTCCAGTCCGTTGTCCAACGGAACTGTAAGAATCTGTCCGCGGCTTTGGCCGAGAAGGACCGATGATAATCGTAGAAGGCTAAGCCACCGTGTTTGTGGCCCAGGTCTACGATTAAATGGAGGTAGAGGTCCAGTTCCTCCCGCCTGCCTGGGGAGGCTGAGCACCGTACGTCCCTGAACATGCCGAAAGCGAGCGTGAACTCGGGCACCGTGAGCTTTCTGTTGAGCCTCGGATCCTTTGCCTTCAAAACCACCGAGACGTCGACCCAGGTGTAGGCCTTGTTCTCGGCCAAGTCATGGACCGAGATCGTGAGTGAGGCCAGGTTAACGTCTCTGCCCTCTAAAATGTCCTTCCTTACGCTGGGTGGCACCAGGTGGGAAGGATGAATGGTAGTCGTGGCAAGCTCACTACCTGCGGCCGGTGCACTGATGGCTGGGACCACCGCAGGGTCCGGAACCGTGGCGGCCGGGCTGGCCTCTAGACGAGACACCCTGTCCTGGACCTCAACGATCGAGGAAGACAGGGAAGACACGAGGGTGTGTAGCTGAGCGACGGCGGCTGAAATAGCTTCCAGGGACGCCGCCTGAACTGCTGCCGTCCAGAGTGACGGTACCCAACGTTGACGATAACAAGAGGCGATAGTGACTTAAGTCGACTGACGTGACAGCTGTGGAATCAAATGACAGACGACAATACAAATAACTGAAATGACATGTTGCCTTAACTGAAATGAACATCCCGTGACAGGGCCCGGCCCGGTCGTACCGTATGGGGGTGGCTGTGAGCCGGACTCTGGAGCACGTACAGAAATGAGGCAACCGTGAAATGAGGCCAACTGCCTGGGTACGCTGGGGCCGAACTGTGACATCCAGCTGCCACCGGGTCAGACTCCAAGTGCTATAGTATGCATTTGGAACGCCAGCACTCGAGTGCCAGCGACCTCGATCATCATGCCACTGTCTAGTGACTGAACGCCCTTTCTCTCTTTTTTTTTTTTTTTTTGTAGAAATGCGGCCGGCCTAGGGCACGCCGGCGCAAATTCGTACAGGGAGGTGACCAATTAACGCCGGGGCGTGGTAAGGTGACATAGAAATGATATAACATGACAAGGACAAGAATCAAAAGTTTTTTGTTTTTTTTTCCTTTTTTTGCGATTCCGTCCCTGGCGCATGTATTGAAATGAGGCCGGCCTAGGGCACGCCGACACGAATTAGTGCGGGGAAGTGACTGCATTCATGCCGGGCGTGGTAAGGTGACAGAAATGACATACCATGACAGGGGCAAGAATCAAGAATGTACGCAACCTGTGATGCGATTCCGCCCTTGGCGCATGTATCGAAATGAGGCCGGGTAGTCGTGCGTCTGGATCGCCCCGATCGGAGCATCTATGGATGCGACCGGACCTACCCAGAGGTATGGTGACCGAAATGAAACCATGGCAAAGACTAGATTACAACAGACCGAGCAATTTGTAACCGAATCTAATCTCTGGAGCATGTATCGAAATGAGGCCGAGCGGCTAGGCGAATCAGTGCGAATCGATGCATGCCGGATGCGACCGGATTCAGACCGATACGTGGCCAATGACCGATATCATGCCAAAGACTGGACTCGAGCCCGCATCTGTACGAGCGGTGGGCCAATCTCTGAAACATGTATGGTAATACGGCCGTAACCTGGGTACCCCGAGACAAATCCGTGCCTAAGTGCGACATGACTTGAATCTGAGTGCGGCCAGGATCGAAATGATGGCATGAACGCCCTGTTTAACTGATGCGAAATGACTTAGCATGACCGAATGGCCTGATACGTTAGCCATGTTTGAAATGACGAAATGATTGCCATGCTAATACGTGAAATGTTTCGACACGGTCGAAGTGATTCGTACAATTAACATGCCAACAGCGATTCGGAATGCAAATAGCGATTCGGCACGCTTGCTGGCGCAACCGATTTGAATAATATGACAGGACATGAATGATGCGTGTGAGTGCGAACGGCACCCGTGCGTGAGCCATGTTTGAACGATTCAAAGACTGCGTAATGCGACCGCGTAAGGGGAACCCTTGAGTGCCGGATGCGGCATCGGTCGGAGTGTCATGGCGGGCGGCCCTGAATGCGCGTGCCGCTAGGTGGCTCCCGATCGTGTACAACCAAGAACGTGCGAGTAAGTGTTTAGGTTTTCGAGACAAGCAGTGCGTGGTTCGTGAGCTACGCAGACCACAGTTTAGTGACATGATAAGCAGTGCATGAGAACGTAAAACATGGGAGCCGAAGCCCTACCTGCGACAGCCGAACCAGACTCTTTGTACGGAACTGCGACTCGGCGACACGAGTGCGACACGAAGGGACAACACGACTTACGAACACGGAACGCGGGACTGCAACAAAAGGCGACGGACAGACGAAACGGAGCTCACGAACCGGCACCAACAGCGCTTGTCTCGAACGAGTCGGTCCTAGATGTCTGACGTATCAGATATCACGCACAGGAAACCGACAAAGACCGGCGGCCTTTGGGCTGCTTAAATACCCTCCGGGCTCCTCCCATAACTTCAGGCCGGTACCCGGCCAACCAATATGTCTTTAAGGTAAACCAAGTTTTGTTACAAGAATATTTGCTTTTTTGACAGGAGTGTAACAGTAAAATAAAAAAATGAAAACTTTTTGCTTGATGATGCCACCATGCAGTGCACATTTACATAAATGTGTCTGCTTTAAGAAAATATATAATGTTTGGGGGGGGGGGGGGGTGTTTATGTAATCTTCAGGCCTTAATTGATTTTTTAAGCATGGGTGCAAAAACAGCTCTGGCAGCAAAAGGGTTAGCGCTGCTCTCCCGTAGTGGGCAAGCTGTAAAGCCTCTATATATCAGTATGAAGTGTGAGTGTGTGAGAGGATTAACTACACAGCCAAACCTGCAGATCGTCTAACCTTCAGCTCGGACAGCCTTCTATCTACAAATGTCAGGCTCCATCCCGAGGAAGCAGGTGGAGCTCCGTGGAAACCAGAAGTTCTGAGGGTAAATGTCCCTGCCTCACATTTTCGTCCCGTTTTTATTCCTTAACTAAAACGGATTTGATTTTCATTTTTGTTTTATCAATACTCATCGTATTATTATAAACATATCCTGGCAGAAGAGCTTTGGAAATATATCTGTGATATTGCCAAACGTTGCATTGATGCTGGCTGTGCTTCTGCATCCAGCATCTGTAAAAAATTGCCAAATATGTATGTCTTCATGGAATTGAGTCAAATATTTAGGGCTCATTCATACCATAAGTTGAAGCATGTATGAATTAACAAAATACAAGTGAAACTAAAGTAATATGATACCACAATGAATACTGGAAAAAATGCATTAAAAAAAAACATACATTAATGGATGTCAACGTGCATCAAAACACACGAAAATATGCATAAAAATGCATATCAATGCATGCTTTTTTCCCTAGTTTTTATTCATATGTAGGGATGAGCCGAACACCCCCGGGTTCGGTTCGCACCAGAACCTGCGAACAGACCGAAAGTTTGCACGAACGCTAGAACCCTATTAGTTACAAGTGCTAATTATAACGGCCAATATGCATGTTATTGGTATAAAAAAGGTTTGGGGACCCAGGTCTTTTGAGGAGCAGTGATTTTAACCCCCCTGGCGGTATTCCCGAATCTGGCTCGGGTGAAATTTCAGTACCAAAAGCGGTAACCCAGAGCCAGACTCGGGCTCGCATTGCAGGATACAGGGGGAAGTTACTTACCTTGTCCCCTGGATCCTGCGATGTCTCCCCGCTGTGTGAGTGAGCCGTCTGCTCGCTCGATTCACACAGTGCCCGAGTGCCGCTGATCTCCGTTCCCTGCGACGTTACCACGCACGGGAGCGGAGATCAGCGCCAAATTCAAAAAAGTTAAAAAAACACAATACATATACAGTACTGTAATCTTACAGATTACAGTACTGTATAAAAAAAATACACATCCCCTTTGTCCCTAGTGGTCTGCCCAGTGCCCTGCATGTCATTTTATATAATAAATAGATTTTTTTCTACCTGGAAACTGGAGATTGTCCATAGCAACCAAAAAGTGTCCCTTTATGTCAAAAGTGGTTTTAGACCAGCTAGAAAACCGCGATAATAAATTAGAATCACAATTCATCATCAAACACTAAATTTAATGACAGCGACTATTCTGCAACTGAGCAAATTTTTGTGTTTTTGATTTGATTACATTATTGAATCATTTTTATATATATTTTTATTTATTATTATAATTTATGATTTTGTGTTTCAAACTTTATCATACCCGGGATGTCTACTAGACTCTGGTTTGGACAGATTTAAGTGAGTTATTCATAAGAATTGCATGCCTACAATATAAAAACGCCAAATTTCCATGCAAAATAATTGTACCGCTTTCAGCACAAAATTCCAGACATAATCATACCGCCAGGGAGGTTAATGATGCATAAAGTGATAAAAAAAAAAGTGAAATATTCCTTTAAATATGGTACCTGGGGGTGTCTAAAGTATGCCTGTGAAGTGGCATGTGTTTCCCATGTTTAGAACTGTCCCTGCACAAAATGACATTTGTAAAGGAAAAAAAGAAGCCATTTAAAACAGCTTGAGGCTTTAATGTCATGTCTTGTCCAGGCAATATGGATGAAAATCTTTGAGAAAAATGGCATGGCTACCCCATCCCCCCTACCCCAGCCCATTACCAGCCCCTTTGGGTCTTGTATGGATATTAAGGGGAACCCTGCACCAAAAATAAAACCCTATACCTAAAACCCTATATACTTTGAACCGCAGTATACAGGCGGTGCAAACAAGACAGGGACTGTAGGTATATACTGTATGTATGTATGTATGGACTGTTGGTGTATACTGTGCTGGAGGCACACAAAACACACTAACTCCTGCAGATGGCTGTCTTAGGTGACAACAGGGCAGATACAGTGTAAGGTGGTTTTTAGTGTGCTACTGCTGTGCTATACTCACACAGCACACACAAACACACTAACTCCTGCAGATGGCTGGATTGGTAGAGAACAGCACTGAGAATAACACACTATCCCTGCCTATTTTTCCTCTATCCCTACACTTTCCCCACAAGCCAAGGCTGAGAAGAATACACTATCCCTGCCTATTTTTCCTCTTTCCCTACACTTTCCCCACACAGAAATGATTCACATATAGTGTGTACATGTACAGTACACTGTCACTGTTCCTCAAGCCGGAACACACTACACGAGGCCGCCGGTGCATCGGCCTTACCAACCAATCATCAGCCAGCAATGCACTGCAACTGGCGCAGTGCATTGTGGACCGGTCGCATCACACGAATCTGATGCGAACGGCCCTCAGAGTTCTGCCCTCGACGAATGGCCGATGTTCGATTCGAACATGGGTTCGAACCGAACACTGGGCCCATACCTATTCATTTGTTGGTGGGAACGAGCCATAATGTTGTTCTTTTGGATCTCATTTGACACAGAAGTGCATACATTACTTTGGTGCTTTCTGAGCTGCATTCTGCCCAGAGTGTTGAGGGAGAGAAAAAAATGAATGGCCTCCAGCATCAAGAGTGGTCTAAACACTGCAAACAACATTCTCAGAATAAGATGCAGCACAAAGCAGTTTGAAATTATTGACATATCTATAAACACAAGTTTTTATTAAAATAAACATGCACGTACAGTATGAGAAAACAAATATAATATATATCTAAATACAAAATATAGACTTCCTTATAGTAATTATTGTGTACCTTTTTAAAAAGTGTATTTATAGCCAAAACATTTTTTTGAAAGGGTGAAAAAGGTTAAAACCCTGCCAGTTTTTTTTTTTTTTTTTTTTGTGGTCTGTGTACCCCTGGGGAAAAATCAGTTCACTTCCTGATCCAGAGACACAACAGAAAGTTAGAGGAAATCTCTCAAATTTACAGAAATTACTCTTGTTCATCGAGCAGGTTTCCCCATAGAATTTCCCCTACTTGTTCTGGGGACAACTCTAAAATTTTGGATTTTTTCTCACTTTTTGTTGGTGACAATGATCGCCAGGACAAATAGAAGGGTGAGACCCCCCCCCCCCCCCAGTGTCGACATAAGACAGCAAAAAAGAGGCTAACCCTTCCAGTTTTTCCAAAACGAAAAAAAAAAATATATATTTTTTCGTTTCGGAAAAACGGGAAGGGTTAGCCTCTTTTTTGCTGTCTTATGTCGACACTAGGGGGGGGGGGTCTCACCCTTCTATTTGTCCTGGCGATCATTGTCACCAACAAAAAGTGAGAAAAAATCCAAAATTTTAGAGTTGTCCCCAGAACAAGTAGGGGGAATTCTATGGGGAAACCTGCTCGATGAACAAGAGTAATTTCTGTAAATTTTTGCCCTCCTAATGTTACTTAGTGTTTTTCCAATTTTGCAGTCTCATTTGAGAAAACACCACTGTTTGTGTTCCCATTCACACACACACATCATGTTGAATTCTTTTTTTTTTTTTTTTTTTTTTATATTTCTTACCTTTTAGATGTTTCCCAGAAGAGGAGGAGGTGCCATGGCTGACTGCAAGGTTTTGAGTCTGCCCTAAACTAGTACATTCTGCTAAGGAGGCATAGCCCACTAGAAATGATCCTCTTAGGGAGAATATACCAACATCCTATATCAGGGGTCAGCAACCATTAGATTGCGATCTATCAGTAGATCACGGACAGGTGACTGGTAGATCACGGTCTGGGGTTGCTGACCCGCCACACTAGAGCATCAAACCGAATGCAATGCAGAGGGACTACTTGTAAAGTTGGAGCTGTAGTAGTGAGCAAGATGATGCCTCCTCTGTATTGATGGCTCCTGTCCCATACGGAGTGATACCAACTGCACTCCACCTCTTATCCCAGCTACCGGTCTCCAGAGTGGTGCCAGCATCAGGAAAGAAGAGATCTTCAGGTCAGTGTGAAGCATGATAGGGCTGCTTTTACATTGATGTGCTGTGGTTTACCCACACCATGGGTGCAGTGCAGTGTATCTGTAGCTTTCCTGTGGGTTTGCTGTGCTTAGCCAAAGACTTCTATTATATCCTGTGGGTTTGGTGCAATTTCTGAAAGCGCACCACACCTGCAGGATGTAATAGAAGTCTTTGGCTAAGCACAGCAAACCCACAGGAAAGCTGCAGGTATACTGCACTGCAACCACGGTGCAAGTAAACTGCAGTATATCAGTGTGAAAGCAGCCTTACTATACGTATGAATGAGCATTAAGGGTGCCGCTGCCAAATGCAACTAAGTGCTCATTCACAAGTGCAGCAGGCACTGCTGTTCCCCTGAAAATCGATCTGAGTGTGTTTGAGGGGTGGTGAGGAGACAATATGTTGCCTCCACACCACCTGATTTAAACACATGATTGCAATATAGTAGTATGGCAATTAGAGGTTTAAATAAGGTGTGAGGGGGCGACATATTGGCCAGTGAACTTTGATGTCTCCCATGTTGTTCAGGTTGATCGCAACCTCTTTAAGATTGCCTACCCCTCTCCTATATAGTTGTTACTAGTAAAAAATGCAACCACCAAGAGGTAATTATTTGTGACTTCTTAGGTACTCTACCATTAAATACAATAAGTATACAAGCCAAAAAGCTTGGACAGATAATAAAAACACATTGATTATTTAATAATGTATAGAAAGATGTTTTCACCATAGCAGAACAAATGTGAGTTGCCACATCCCTGGTATATGGAAAAAATGAATTCCCCCCTAGATGGGACTTTAAATGGCAACAACACAAACTAGTATATAAAATTGGTATTTATTGAAAAAAATATATGGTAATATTCTACTGCAAGAAAATATGTTATTTGTTTATTGTCGTGTGTTTTAACAATCATATTATCAATGATAATATGATTGTTAAAACACACGACAATAAACAAATAACATATTTTCTTGCAGTAGAATATTGGTATATGTATCAAGTAGTTACTCTCCAAGGTCCGAGAGACTCTACTGTACCCTCGGTACCGACGTGTTTCATATTCAAAGCCCTTTTATCAGGGGTGTTAATATAGGAGTATTTGTATTCGATATGAGGTGAATGACGCAGCACCCAAGTACAAAGATGTTCAAGAAAAAATGTATATAGAATGGAGTTATCACTGTCGGTAGATGGTGTATTAGGAGGTCTGATCTGGCCTCCGTTGCAGCCTCTCAAACCCCACGATTAATACCTTGGCACTCGCCTTCAAGATGCAAAGTATTAAACTCGTGACAGGAACTTGAAAGCTAAGCCTTTCCATAATCATTCATTACAGAGGGAGATGGGGATTATACTGAGTAGTGTCTCTCGCTCCTGGTGCTGTGTATGGGGGTCCATGAGGCACGCCGTTCGCCCTGGCAGTGTCTGCTTTGGCACAGCCCTCACTGAGAGACTCCTTTGTCTTAGCTTTCAAGTTCCTGTTACCAGTTTAATACTTTGCATCTTGGAGGCGAGTGCCACGGTATTACCCATGGGGTTTGAGAGGCTGCAATGGAGGCCAGATCAGACCTCATAATACACCATCTACCGACAGTGATAACTCCATTCTATATACATTTTTTTCTTGAACATCTTTGTAATTGGGTGCTGCATCATTCACCTCATGTCGAATAAAAATTGTCCTATACTAACACCCCTGATGAAAGGGCTTTGAACCTGAAACGTGTCGGACAAAGAAGAGTCTTGCTCGGACCTTGGAGAGTAACTATTCAATACATATACCAATAGTCTACTGCAAGAAAATATGTTGTTTGTTTATTGTCGTTGTGTGTTTTAACAATCAATGATTTTTTATCATATATTTTTTTTCAATAAATACCAATTTTATATACTAGTTGTGTTGTTGCCATTTAAAGTCCCATCACGTCTTCTCTTTAATACAGGGGGTCCCCGACTTACAAACATCCGACTTACAAACGACTCCTACTTACAAACGGAGGGAGAGAACAGGAAGTGAGAGGAAATCCACCCCTAGGAAGGGAAATTCACTATTATTATGGGAAAAAGGTGTCTCCACTGATGCTTTATCACTAGTCCATGTTTCCCTAACAACCCAAAATTTTCAAAATCCAATATTTTCGTTGGGACAGGTGAGGTGAAATCTTCTGAACAGGGGCACAGACAGCAAAACAAATGTTACAGGGGTGATAACCCTTCTCTATGTTCTCCAAAAAGCTTAAAAATAGATTTTTTGGCTGGAGCTACACTTAAAAAAAATGTACCTGTTCCGACTTACAAACAGATTCAACTTAAGAACAAACCTACGGTCCCTATCTTGTTTGTAACCCGGGGACCCCCTGTAATGTGTTACGTGTATTTAAAGAGCAGAGTACTGTATCTGCAAAGTCCCAAACGATTAGCAATTGGCAGTTGTTTTTTATGAGCCTGTCATCATTAACATATAATGCAGGAAGTCCAGCCTCTAACCCTTTAAACCTTTGTTAGAACATGAATAATGTTCAAATCTAGTTACAATTGATAATGAAGCGCTGCCTGCACTGTACAGACAGGGTTTATTATGACTAACACAGCTTCCCACAACTTGTCTTGCTGCCCACAACTTGTCTTGCATAAAAAAGGTACACAATTGTCGGCCAACAAACACGAACATAGTGACATACTAGGAAGAATTTCAGCTCTTGAGCGCTAACCTTTGGGCACCTTCTGCTAATGTCGTGTTTGGTGAGCATTGATTGTGAGCATGCGTGTTTGTACTTTCAACTTTTGTGTGATGGACTTGTGTACAGACGATAGGAAAATCTGACAGACCGTTGCCCGGCAAAAATTTACTAGCCTGCCATCCAACATTTGTTGGTGGAAAGTTGGACAACAATTGTCTGATGGCGCGTACTAACGGTCAGATTTTAAGCCAACAGTCTATCATCACAAAATTCTCTGCCGAAAATCTGATCTTGTGTACGAGGCTTAAGTAAATATTTATTTTGTGAAGGCAATCTTTTTATTGCTGAAGGGAAACATTTGGGCCCCTTGTAACCAGTCACTGAGTTTTGTTTTATAACAGTGAATCAAAGCCACACTTTGCAACGTAAAGGGTCTGTTTTGTATAAGAGCTCAGAATCTTTTTTCCATTTTTTTTTTTTTGGTCAAAATGCAAGCTTTCATTATGTCACCTTTTGTTTATTTGTTTTGAATTGAGTTTCCTGCATGATATGGAAGTGAATGATTAGGACTTTGGACTTAAATATATGTGCTTTAAAATGTTAATACATAATATAATAATTCACTTATTCAGGAATTTTCTTACGTGTCCGAAAGACACCATTCAGTTGACTTGTAGGTCAGCGCACGAAAAATGCAACATACAGGATTTCTAGCTGGTGTTACTCACTATAAAGATATACCACAAACAGGCCTGATAGAAAACAGGTTTTTTAATTCAGTGGATTTTGCCTAATCAGGAAAACCATAACCATAAATCAAATTTAAATGCACCCTGTGTTGACAAGAAGATGGTTATCTTATGTCACCCACACTTTTTTTTTTTTTTTTTAGAGAACAGAAGCTGGTAAGTGCCTTTTACATTTTTTTGCAGCATTCAAACCCATATATTGATTCAGTTATTTTTAATGGGAGACTATAGTGTATTTTCAGCATGTACACATTTTAAGTTTCTTTTAACGCAAGTGCATTTGGAGGACATTTTAACATTACTTGCTTGCTGTAAAATATCTTGGATTGTTATGTTTAATTTTCAGCTTTGTAAAGGTTTTTTTGTCCTTAGAGTGGACCTTTCCACCCTTTAAATAAAAACAATAGCATGCAGCTCTGCATGCTGATATGAAATCATCATACATTTATTAGTTAAAAAAACATTTACTTAAAGTGGATCTTCAGTCATTTTTCAACTTTCCATCTATTAAATTTTCTGCCCTTGTTGTTTTAACTTTGGATAGTAAAACATTTTTTTTTCTGCCAGTAAATACCTTATACAGCCCACTTCCTGTTTCTTGTCTGGTAAAAAGCCTAGGCTTATCACATCATGCAAAGCTCTCTCTCTCACTCTCATGACAGTTTGCCAAGAAGAGAGTCACGAGGGCCAATGAGAGCTGCAGAGTTGGAGGTGTGCCTCTGCGTAAATCCAGGAAGTGAGCAGCTTCAGCTGCCCGCAGTTAAAATGGCTGCAGCCAGACTTGGTGGAGGGAGGTTTCTCCAGCATATTTGGCAAGTACAGAATCACAGTATATATAAAATAATATGCAAAGTGGTTGGAGGTAAGCTTCAGAATGGCAAATTACAAATTATGTGAGCAGACTGCAGTTCCTCTTTAACTTACAATTACAGTTTCTCCTGGTTGAGTGAGGCACAGGTGATTTAGTCCTGGCCTCACAGTTATACTGTGGGAAGGCTACATCAAAAGTGCCTTCTTGGGAAATCGTCTGTATACTGTGAGATCTCCTTAGATCAGCATTTCTTTTCTGCATCATATTATATTCCTTGTCACATGTTCCAGGAGGCAGACTGAGGGTTTCAGGTAGTAAAGGGAGATAGATTTATCTGCCAATAGTGAAAATCATCAATTATCTATAAGTATCTGTTTGTAGACTGCCATTGCTAAATATTTTAAAAGGTGCCTAAGGCTGGGTTCACACATATGGGGCTACGGTTTGCAGTCCTGAGTTCGGTGTGTTTCTGTTCACCAGTTCAGGTGCAAACTTTTACCTGAATTCACACCGAATCTGGACCCAAAGGTGCCAAAAAAAACACCAGCCACCACCGCAGAGAAGACTGTAGTCCCTCCCACAGCTTATTATGTATTTTTTTAACAGAAAGGGTGTACTTCTTAGAGTGCAGGAAAAAGTTTTAGGTACTAGCAGGTCACAAGGATTAATATTATGCCCCAAAAAAATGGAAACCCATACTTCTCTATTAAGATAAGTGTGAAGTTCCTCTTTAATTGTGCGTGTATATATTAGGGAATGTAATTTTCTGCTTAACGGAAACCTGCAAGTGTAAAAAATGCTTCCTTGTCCTTTTTTTCTATCAGTGTAGGTTTCAGGCTGTTAAAGTGGTGTTTCCACCCAAAAAAAAAAAATGGCTTAAAATTCATAAATAAAAAAAAAAAACTAATAATTGGGAAAAAAAAAATTTTTCACTCACCTCTAAATGCCCGTTGCTAGGGGGTCCCTTGTAGTCTGCCTCCTTCAGTGCCCGGGCACTGACATCACTTCCCCTCGGCGCAGTCAGTTATCTGGGACACGTGACATGTCCCAGATGACTGTGCGGCGTATCACGGCGCCGCTCACGCATGCGCAGTGGGTGCCCGGCTGTGAAGCCACAGCCGGGTGCCCACAGTAAGAATGCTGGTGCCGCGAGCGGAGTGGGGAACGAGGGGGGGCTTCGTTCCCCCGCATCGCTGGACCCTGGGACAAGTAAGTGTCCGTTTATTAAAAGTCAGCAGCTGCAGTATTTGTAGCTGCTAACTTTTAAAAAATATTTTTTAAGGGGCACCCCACTTTAACTTGGGTTAATTCTAACTTTACTACCAAGTGTTCCAAGGTCGGGAATCAAGTATGCAGAAAAGGCATACAGAATTGTATTTTAGATTTTAATGACTTAATACTTTTTCTAGGTCAACGACTCAGCAGGTAGTAAAAACTGAACCTATATGACCATGTCAGGGCCTTAACCTTTAAAAACAAGTCAATAATGCATGCCCCAAATTCCATCCATACTGTTTCACTATAAGTTCACAAAAAGTGCATACAGATTTGAGACATTTCCTTGGGTAAAGAATTAAACCTGCAAGCCTAGATTTTTAGTGGCAGTGTCTTGTCTGCATGTCAGGCTGCCAACTGGTTTACATGAGTAACATTCGCTTTATGCAAATCTGTTTTAATAAATCATACTAAATGCAACCTATACTTAGGGTCATAGAAGAAACACAGAGGAGCATTGGAGAGCAATAATTTCCAGTACTAAGAAGAGCTAGCCTGTCTAATGGGTAGATATGCCGGTGCTTGTACATACTGTAAAATATTTACATACTATTCACAGAAACAAGGTTTTTAAAATGTTAACACCCCTTCATAAATCTTTACAAAAAGCTTATCAGATTTACCTTTAACATTTAACATTTTTAAATAGGAACGTAAAAAGGAAAAACACTATAGCCCCCCCTTAAAGTAATGGCTGCAATTTAACTTGATTGAGCGCATAAAAAATACATGCATCTCAATGAAGGTTCAGAACGCCTCATTAACCCACTTCCAACTTAAAATCTTTCAGTGTGATTTGAGCATAACAGGGTTCTCAATTGATTCCTAGTCCCTTCACTTTGAACCATTGGGATGGCCATCTAAGGATGCATGTCTCACCATGATCCGTGGAGAGTTACACATCTACCCAGCCTGTCTCCAGCTGTGATGTGCTTTGGGAATGACTAGGACACATTGCAAATGTCTCTAACAAGTGCAAGTTACCGATCCCCAGGGAAGCCCTAGACTGCTTTATTGAGGAACATCACCAACAGGGATCAGGTCATGTATGGCTACCATTAGACTTGGTGATCTAATTTGCTTATAAGTGACAAAATGATGATGTAACAAAGTTAATGAGTTGTTAGGCTTTTAATACCGTACTACTACTACTACACATTTGCTTTTTTCGTTCTGTAAAAATTAGACTACCTGAATCAAAACTGTTAAGCCCCATACACACGGTCGGATTTTCCCATGGATTCTGTCCTATCTGACAATGTTGTCGGAAAATCCGACCGTGTGTAGGCACCATCGGACAGTGTACGTCGGATTGTCCGACGGACAAAGTCCTATCTCCTGCTGGATAGATTTTTCGACAACAAAGTCCGATCACACCAAATCCGATCGTGTGTATCGGATTCCGACGGACAAAGTGCTACGCATGCTCAGATCACATTACAAGACCAAAGCTATTGGCTACTAGCCTCTACGTAGTCCCGTCGTAGGCAACAAACGTCACCACGTTCAGAATGATCGGATTTTCCGACAACTTTGTCCGACCGTGTGTACGCAACACCAACATCGGACAAAGTACGACGGACATGATCTGACGGACCTGGTCCTCGGATAATCCGCACGTGTGTATGGGGCTTAAGGCTGATTTAAATGAGATGTAATATTGTAAGCAAAAGTGTTATGAAATGGCGAATCCATTTGGATAGCAGCAAACAAGGAAATGTTAATTTAAAGGGCTGTGTTAAATAACATGGTTATAGCATTGACATGTTTTTTTTCTCCTCTACCCCAAATCCAGACTTCAAGGTTTAGTTGCTTGTTTCAGGGCAGTGAAAGATGATTTCTGACTGGTTTCAACTTATTGTGTTTTGTCTTAAAGGTCAAATTGTTTCTTATCCAGCTGCATATTGTTTTGGGTTGTACTGAGCTGTATGGGATGTACCTCTCACCTTTAAGGTAATCCTGGAGGACTGACAGAACTGTTGTATGTTGTTGCATTTTATAGGAATTCACTCTCTAGGGATTTACATTGGTCACCTGATAGCTATATTCAGTCATACTACATACACAGCATGTTAATATCTCAAAGGCGGTGACAACACAGACTACTATTTCTACTAAGTAATCATCACTCAGGCTTGTACAAATCAGCGCTGTTTACTGTCCATCCAGTAATATATATATATATATATATATATATATATATATATATATTCTTTATATCTTTTGGTGTATACACGCTTCTCTTTAAACATGCTTGTTGAGTGATCCATGCGACAGAGAGGGATTCACTATTGATACACTATTGGTAAATGTGTTGCTGTATTATCTACAGCATGTACAGTTCTTGGCAGCAGGATTCTAGATGCGTTGAACCCTCTTTTAAAGAACCCAGCCAGCAACTTCTAGAAGAATTTGGATAACCAGATGGAGGCTGTGCGTTACATGATGCTACACTGGGTGGTCCCACAGCAATCTTTGAGGATGGCCATTCCTGTTTTTGTTATTGATGTTTTGCTTGTTGGAAGTTCAGTTTTCTTCTCTGGGTTCACACCTGTAGTAGTAATAAAAAAAAAAAAAACAATTGCCATGAAAGGGTTAAGAGAACAGGCTAATGCGTTTTTCCAGTCCAAATGATAGTTCTACTCCTGTAGGATTGCCACCTCAACCTTCAAACCTGAACACAGGTTCTGTGGCTGATTTGAGTCGGTGAGTAGAGATAATCAGTGCCTTGCATTTATTTAATTAGCCCCAGAGCCTATATTATTCATGTGTGTTCAGGTTTAAAGCACTCATTTCACTGGAAAATTATGTAGTCTACTATTTCTGAACTTACTGTTTGAGAATACTAGTTTCCTGTCCTGACTACTGAAGCATTGGCTTCCAAACTTTGAGTCACTGACTTGGAACAAATTATAGTGGTAACTAATTTCAACACTTTGACATATCACAGTTAAAGAATGTTTCTACTGGGTCTGTAAATAAAATGTAAGATTAAGCTAGTCAACTAGCATTTTCAAAAGGAGACCAAAATGGCAGCTTCCATACTTCTGTCATTATATGCTTTTTAAAAGTAAAGTGGCAAACCAAAATCTTTATACCAATGTGGAGGTTTTCTCCTCATGTAATTTCCCTTTTCTTCATTGTCTCATAATAAAGGTCTTACTCCCTTGTGTTCATGCCTTCTAATTGCCCATTTTTCTTTCTTTAGGAAGAGGGGTGGAAATGGGAGAGAAAGAGAGCAGAAATATCTGTCTAGACAAACCCATAGAGTGGCCTCTTAAACTGAAGTCTGTAGATTACTGTTTTTTTTACCATAAACTAAGCTGCCAGCTTCAGATATCCCTGTCTCATGCACAGAGAGGGACACTGTGACAATGAAAACTGAAACTGGCAGGCTGAAGATATCACATTGCAGCACATAGCGTAAAAACAAAACGTTTAAACTATTTTGAAATAAAGGCTGTTAAAGGTAAAATATTTTAAAAATGCATTTTAACCACTTCAAAACTGGACTGTTCCACCCCCATTTGGCCATTTTTCGGATTTCACATTTTGAATAACAATTACTCAGTTGTGCAACACTGTACCAAAATGAATTTTATAAAAAAAATTTGAGACAGAGCTTTCTTTTGGTGGTATTTAATCACTATGCTGTGCAATCTTATGCAAGTCTACCTAGGTGTGTGAGGTATGACCTGTTAATCTAATTGTGCATATTAAAGGGGACTTGTTAATCAAAGGGGAAGTGGCCAAACAAGAATTACTCCACATATCAAAAGGGGACAGATAGTGACTCTGGGCTATGTTCATGTTAATATGCAAATTAGGGCAGTTTATGACTGCAGCTGGATATAACCTTGCGTTCAGTCTATTCTGTCTCGAAGGGTGTGTGGTTATGAAGACACCAAGGTCTAAGAAATATGGGGCTCTAAGTATTTACTAGCATTATCGTAATTATACTCTGTTGGATTTTATCATCTGTTACAAGACTTTGTTCTGTGTTGGAAGTCAATAAAGTGCACCTCTCTGGAAGAATTGGGTTGCTGCGGAAGAATACTTATAAATAACTACTAATCATCTACCCACGACATATTATATCACTACATTGGTGCCGTTCAAGTGACCAGAAGAGCATTTTCAGGACTTAGTAACAGAAGTCGGTGGTGACAACAATCCTGTGAGGTGGACAGAAGTCTGATGGAGACCTGTGCTGTGACTCTAATGTCTGGTTGTGACATAAGAGAGTCTGATCTACAAAATTAAACAAGTTTGGAACCCCAGAATTATTCTCTGGAGACCGGAAACAACAAAAAAAGGACTGTATCGTGTACCAGAAGACCTGAACTGGAACCTGAAGGAGTAACTAATGCGGTGAGTAAAATATTTCCTTTTTTAAATTATTATTAATATAGTCAAGATGCTTACTCAGTGTGAAGCTAGTGTCAGTTCTGATAAAGTTAACAGATGGTATTAAAATGTATTAAGCGTCATGGTGGTCCTTATGAAATTCCAGAAAAATGTAAGCAGACGTGGACTATGATTAAGGAATTTATAGAGAAAAATGTTTTTGATAGTAAAATTTCAGAAAGTAAAAGAAAAGTTTGTATTGTACAGGGCGTGTTATCTTGCTGTTTAACAATGGAAAGTTCTTTGAAGGATAAGGTTGAGGAAATTACCCAGTTACAGAGCGCAGTTGATAAAAGCAACAGGGTTTGTCAGAGGTTACAAAACCAATCAGAAACTGAGACAGTAAATTTAAAATTGCATGCAGTTACCATTGGGGGAGCTTTGCTTGAGAAATATAAAAGTTGTGATGAATTATCAGAGGAAAATAAGAGATTGAAATTAAGAATTATGGAATTAGAGAAGAGATCTCAGGATTGCAGATATGCATCAAATCTTGGATTCAGCAATCTGCAGCAAAATGCAAACATTCTATCAAATGAAACAGAACCTCATATTAAATCTGATAATTCATTGCCATCTGCACCCACTGTGACCACCACAGTTTATAACAATAATAATAATACAGGTGAAGTTCAGCTTGTAACAAAGCCTTTGAGACCAAAATAATTAGATGCAATTCTTAAAGAAATAGGAATGGTTCCCTGCCATGATTTAAACAAATTTTTAAAATGGTTTTGTGACTTGCAGAATGTCAGAGATATGTACAATCTCAACCCATCTGATTTAGAAAGAGTCATACAACATTCTATAGGAAGTGGTCTTTGGATGAGAATTAAATAAATCTGTATTCAGCCTCTGAGGACAAGGGACATATTACGGGAATTATTATGTGTTTTGTATGGTGAAAGGTTCTGATGTTTCTATTCATGGGAAGATCCAACAAATGAAAAGTGAATCTCCCTATGAATTGTCACACAGGATAGCAACTATTATGGAATTATTGGTCGGTAATAATCTTGCATTTGAGCGTGGTGGCTTGATACATATGAGTATGTTTCTGGATGCTTTACATGAAGATATCAAGCAAAATATCTTATTAGTTACCCCAAATCCTCTTGATTTAAAAGACGTATTGTTGAGAGCAGACCATTTATGGAGAAAGTCAAATGAGCAGGCTGTCAAAATTGATTTAGCCACATTGTTTAGGACAAATACTGAACATAAAGGTCAAAAGATAATATCTTATGATAACACCCAGAGAGGAGACACCGGGTCAAACATAGGTGATATTAATATGAAAAACAGAGCTGACCAAAATAATAATAAGAAAAGGTCCAATACCTGGATACCGTTTTCCCAGTTAAAACAGAAATATGACCACCTAAAGATTGAGTATGATAAGATGAAAATAGAACATTACACATTGTTGGAACAGTTGAACAGATTCCGGGGTGTCATAAATGCTCCAGATCTGTTTTTGAATGCAAATGACACTTCTCTAGCAGTGGGGGTGAATTAGTTTCAAACTGTAAATGTGTAAATAGTACTTTGTTTTAACTTCAAACAATGTTTAAGGACCTTGCTAATTAGTTTTGTTGGAGAGTTTTTTTGTATTTCAGACTTTGTTGCTGGAGATACTCGCTTGCATGTGAATAGCAGAAGGACAGTCTGAAAATAGTGGGGGGGGATGCTGAATAGACAATATATCACTATACAAGGAATTATAAAGAATTCACGTACTCTCTCAATATTCATCAAGCTATGGACCTTTTTTTTTTGAACATTCTAATTTCTTTTTTTAACTTTTTTTATTTTATTTTTCTTGTCAATAGACTTTTTTCCCCAACGCCCTATTTTTTATTTTTATTTTTCACCCTTTCCCTGATATATTTTGCTTTTAATTTTAATCTTTATTATGTTTTATTTCTTGAACTTTATCTTAAAACCAGAGCGAAGCATTTAAACCTAAAATAATTTTCATAACATCTGTACATATTACATAATGCATATGATCAATATATTTGACATCTAAGGTGAGATGCTGCACAATGGCTTGACATAGCATAAATTATAGTATGTTGGGTGGTTTTCCTAAATTTATAAGAGGGGTGAGTGAAATTCATCACTCCAGTCATGATTTGAAACTTTGTTGAATCAGTTGTTTATAATATGCTAAAGGCTATGACATATATGGATGAAAAAGACCTTTCTACCTTTCATGGTGAGGATACTGGCAAAAATTTCCACTGCTGCTTTGTCTGGATAGAAGATCTGATAAACACTGATGTCAAGCTGATTCTATCTGAACCATCGTGTGGGGGTATATGTATAGATTGGTATACCATTCAGGTGGAATTATGGACTGAATGATCCAAGTAACTGCTCTATTGAAGGCAATGAGGAGTCGGCCTACAGCAAATTACAAAAGCAAATTGTGGCTGGAAATCAACAAATTCAGGTACTTGACAGGTACACAACAGGTCATCATTGCTCAAATAGGAAATGGAAAGAAGCAGACGTGAATTGTAAAATGCTTGCAAGATGGACTCATGAATGTCAAGTGCAAGGAAATAGTTTGCAGCACGGTTTTTACTGTCGTATCCAAACCTTTTGACCTTGAAAGTGAGTGCTGGTACATTGATGGTTCTTTTTACTATAAAGATGGAAGTAGAATTTCAGGATTTGCTGGTGTTTGTGTAAAAGCATCTTTTAAATTGAAATCCTTGAGCCTGGAGATGAGAGAATCCTGGATTTATGTGGATCGGAGCTCCCAGAGCATACCACGTTTACTTTCAGAGAGATGTGATGAAGTCAGATTGAAGAATGGACTGTAACATCAGCTCGTTTTTGCGCAATGTTCAAGACCTCGATGCGATATACTCAAGAAAGAGTAAGCTTTGAAAAAAGGCCTAACAGCTATACGGGCCACGGATGTTTACCAAATCCTTTTCCAGTCATGATCTAAAGTTATAATATCTAATAACTGTTTCATGGGGATATTTTAGAGGCTGGTGAAGAGAGATGTAACCAGTTTCAACTTTATATTTTATATGAGCCATTGTAAAGCATCCAGTACCTCAAATCGTAATGATATGTTTGTTGCTTGATTTATGGGTCAGTTCTAGTAGTTAGAACCGACCCAAGTGGGGGTATATGTTGTGCGATCTTATGCAAGTCTACCTAGGTGTGTGAGGTATGGCCTGTTAATCTAATTGCGCATATTAAAGGGGACTTGTTAATCAAAGGGGAAGTGGCCAAACAAGAATTACTCCACATATCAAAGGGGACAGATAGGGACTCTGGGCTATGTTAATATGCAAGAGTGCAAATTGAGGTTATGTGTGAGGGTGTGTGGTTATGAAGACACCAAGGTCTAAGAAATATGGGGCTCTAAATATTTTCTAGCATTATCGTAATTATACTCTGTTAGATTTTATCATCTGTTACAAGACTTTGTTCTGTGTTGGAAGTCAATAAAGTGCATCTCTCTGGAAGAATTATATTATAGAATATTATATCACTACACACTACTGTTTTTTTTTTTTGCTTTATAAAGAAAAAAAACCAAAAATTTGTAAAACAATATGATTTTCTTAGTTTTTGTTATAAATTTTAGCAAATAATCTTTCTTCATAAATTCAGCCCAAAATGTATCCTGCTACACTTCTTTGGTAAAACTAACCCAAATCAGTGTATATTATTTATTCTGTGTGAAAGTTATAGAGTCTACAAACTATAGTATATCATCTGTTCAAATCATTAGTAAGACCTCATCTGGAATATGCAGTTCAGTTTTGGGCACCAGTTCTCAAAAAGGATATTGGGGAACTGGAGAAAGTGATAAGAGGCATGGAGGAGCTCAGCTATGAGGAAAGATTAGAGGAACTGAATTTATTCATTCTTGATAAGAGGAGATTAAGGGGGATATGATCAACATGTACAAATATATAAGGGGTCCATATAGTGAACTTGGTATTGAGTTATTCACTTTACAGTCAACAAAGAGGACAAGGGGGCACTCTTTACGTCCAGAGGAAAAGAGATTTCATCTCCAAATATGGAAAGGTTTCTTCACAGTAAGAGCTGTGAAAATGTGGAATAGACTCCCTGCAGAGGTGGTTCTTGCCAGCTCAGTAGATTGCTTTAAGAAAGGCCTGGATTATTTCCTAAATGTACACAATATAACTCAGTACTAACATTTATAGGTAAAGTTGATCCAGGGAAAATCTGATTGCCTCTCGGAGATCAGGAAGGAATTTTTTCCCCTGCTTTAGCAAATTGGATCATGCTCTGCTGGGGTTTTTCGCCTTCCTCTGGATCAACTGTGGGTATAGAATTGGGTATATGGGATTGTATGATATTATTTTTTATTTTTTTTTCATGGTTGAACTGGATGGTCTTTTTTCAACCTGACTAACTATGTAACTATCTATACTATAGTTTGTAGACTCTAACTTTCACACAGACTAAATTGAGATCGGCTGTCAGAATATCAGGACTGAATAATTTTCAAATATCTCTACTATAGATATTTGAAAATTGATCAGTCCTGATATTCTGACAGCCGATCTCAATTCTTGAGATTCCAAAATTCCAGGACAGTACAAATACCCCCAAAAGGATCCCTTTTTGGAAAGTAGACAGTCAAATATATTTAATAAGAGGCATAGTGAGTTTTTAAAGTTGTAATTTTTTGCTACAATTTTTGGGAAAATTAAAACATTAAAGCGGAACTTCCGCTCATTGTCCTCCTCCTTCCCTCCGGTGCCACATTTGGCACCTTTCAGGGGGAGGGGGGACAGGATACCTGTCTTTCACAGTAGGAGAGAGGAGCGGCACCTCTCGCATGCACAGTAGGGTTCCCGTGTGAAGCCGCAAGGCTACACTGCCGGGTTCCCTTACTCACAATGGAGGCAGCAGCACCCGACTGCTGATGGAAACATCAGCTGAGGTGCCGAGATTGCTGGACTCCAGGACAGGTAAGTGTCTGTAATGCAAATCTGCAAAATGCAAAAAGCACTAAATATGCATAGGTGTGAATCATGCCTAATTTCTTGACACATTTTTAGTGGCCCTCGAGCAACAAGATAGTGGAAACACCCACAAAACGACTTAATTTTGTAAAGCAAACACCCCATTGCCCCACATATTTTATGGGAGGGATAATGAGTCTTTTTTAAAAAAAAGTTTTTGGAAAATGTGGAAAGAAAATTAAAAAGTATATTTTTTTTACACGTCAGTTTTGTAAGATATTTTTAACACACAACATGGACATACTTAAGCCCCATACACACGGTCGGACTTTTTCATGGATTTTGTCCGATCGGACAAGGTTGTTGAAAAATCAGACCGTGTGTATGCACCATCGGACAGTGTTCGTCGGTTTGTCCGACGGACAAAGTCTTATCTCCTGCTGGAAAGATTTGCCGTCAACACGGTCCGATCACACCAAATCCGAGCGTGTGTACGCTTGTCCGACGGACAAAGTGCTACGCATGCTCAGAAGAAATTCTGTGACGGAAGCGCTCGGTCAGGTAAAACTACCTTTCCTAATCGACACAGCACATTCGTCACGCTGCAATGTTAAAATGTCTTTAATGCAGCGCATTCTCTTTTTCTTTACAATGCAACAAGAATGACATCTTTTAGCTGCTCCTATTCACCCGCACTTCTCACAAACTTACTTCTTTATTACTTTGCAGCATTTATACACTACATGTTTATTTTGACTCTGAACGGAAAAGAATCTTTGTTATTTTTTTACCATGATTTGTTCTTTTTTTTTGGGGAATACATATTTGAATGTTTTTTTTTGTTTTTTTTGGAGGGGGGTTGTGTGTCTCAAATTACCAAAAACACATTATTAACATTTGTATTTCTTGCTTAAATTTACTAGGAGGTTGTTTGTTGTTGGTGCCCCTTGTTAATTCTACTTTAGGATTAGTGAAATGTACCTGCTTACTCAAAGAAAAACTGTCATTGTAGCAAAGTAAAACACAATAGTCAATGATTATTTCAAATCAAAAAAACCTTTATTTAGGTCACACCAACAAACCAAAGAGGAACGCAGCCATGGTGAAACTTGGGGAATTTGCAAAGTCTTGGCCCCCCACGGCAACCATCATTGTTCAAGCGTAGAAAATTGGGGGCCTGAGGAGTACGTATATTAAGGGGAGTGCAATCTGGTCGTGAAGTCCAAAGTATCCGGAACTGCAGCAGATGCCATCTAGGTCCCCAGGCTCTGGTACTACAAGAGGCTCCATCTTCTCTCAGACCAGACTGATTCCAGGTCGTCACTCTCAGGTCTTCCTTCCACGCTTCCTTGCACGCTGTGGCTGTCGTGCTGGTGGGGTGGCAGAAGGAGGGGAGGAGGAGGAGGCGGAGCATGGTAGCTATGGCAAACATGTGTGACTGGGGTCATCTCCCCAGCCCTACCCTTATTTAGGACATGGAGGATGAGCCCCTCACACATGTTGCGTTGCCTCACCTCCATACCCATCATTTTTGTGACAACCACCGAGCCAAAGGTCTCCTCGTCGGCGGGTGTGGCATGTAGGGAGTCTGAAGCCTCTCTGATCATGCGGAGCGCTGACTGTGCCGCATAATCCCCCCTTCTCGCCCTTTTGTACGGAAGGCGGAGGGGAGGGGTTTGGGTGTCAGTCAGGCTCCACGGCCTAGCCCCCTCTTGGCTGCCACTACCCAGCTGGTGGCTGCCACTAACCCCTGCCTCCTCCTGACTGCCACCTTCCACAGCCACCTCCTGGCTGAGGTCTTCCTGTGTATGAAAAAGGGACATAGTTTCAGTTATTTGTTCATCAAACACACACAATTCTCATCTAGTGACTGTTGCAAAATGTTTACAAATAGAAAACCATACAATTCTCAGCCCAGCAGTTTAGATTCTGGCCCCAAATGTCTCCAACACTACTGTCAGTTGATATGTCAAACACGTTAGGAACTAAGCAATTGGGGATCCTGAATTAAGTGAACATCATTCATTATTCCCATAAATGGTAACAAAACTACTATACCTGGAACAAGCTGGGCTCCTCCACCTCTTCCATACTGGAAGGCCCAGGTTGCTCCTCGGAAGCCTCATCAGGGGTGGCCTGCGCGCAAGGAAGCGTGGAAGGAGGAGTCGAGGTTGGCTCCGTGACATCAGTCTGGTCTTTCAGAAAATGGAGACTCTGATAGTACCAGAGCTTGGGCACATAGACCTCATCTGCTGAAGTTGCAGTTTCCTCAGACTTCACGACCTTCTTCCGCTCCCTGATATACGCACTCCTCAGGCTGCCAATTTTCTTTCTTATATCATCAACAGTTGCCGTGGGGAACCTTGGCTTGACAAATTCCACAAGTTCCTCCAGGGCTGCGTGCCTCTTTGGTTTGTTGGTGTAATGTGGGTGTTTACCCTGCCATAAAACGGGAAATTCCCTGAATTTGGCAATGAAGAGGGGGAGAAAACTCATGTCGTTGAATCCCTGCATAATCTCTGCAAGACACAACACCACACAAAACCCTCTCAATTATGTCAGTCTAAACTCTCCTAATCTTCTCCATAAAGAAGCCTCAAGTTCAAATCAGTCTAGGCTAGTTATGTACCAACGTCAAATTGTACCTTCGTTTGTAGCGATCGTCTCGTGTGAGTTTTCTCTCCCCTCGTCTCCCAGATCGTGGCTACGACACAGGCGTGTGACGTTTTATATACAATGCGCATGCGTCAAACTCCGCCCGCCCCTGACGATCTTTCTCGTCTATTCCCCACCCCTTCTCTTTACGGCGCAGTGGGGAGAGCACATGGCGGGGACACAGCAGGTGCGCCACAAATATCCCACCAACGAGGAGGAGGATGAGGAAAGTCCGGAGGCAGAAACGTCCTGATCCCGGAGCCTGAAATTCAAGGCCTCCAATATGTCATTTGGAGAAATGTTGGAGATGGTGGACATATTAAAGAGGAGCGACTATGATGGGAAGTATGGGCCTTACCTCAACCCCAATGTCCGCAAGGCCAAGATCATGTCTAAAGTTGTGAGAAGGCTGTACAATCAGTTTGGGGTACAACGATCCAAGGAGCAACTGAGGAAACGCTGGTCAGACCTGAAACTGAGGGAGGCCGATCAGTACAGAAAGATCAAGCGAATTCTTCTAAAAAGTAAGTAGTTTTGTTTTGTGTTTGATTTCTTGCTTGCATACTGCTCCATTGTGGTTTGATTTTTACAAAGTTGTACATTCCAAAATGGCCACTTTCAGGTTCGTCTGTGCATTCGATCATACTCAGCCTCGATCTTTCTGCCACTGTCATGGTCGTGTGTGTGTCCATTCGATCGTACGCAACCTCGATCGTTCGGCCACTTATAATACGATGTTTGGTGTTTTTTTTGGGGGAAAGGAAGTTTGTTCTCACTAGAAATGTCATCAAGAATGTAAAGCCAATTTATTCAATGTAAAGGAGAGGTCACCCAGTAGCTGTTTACCCATCTGGACTCTAGAGCACTAGTGCTGGGACACCCAAACCCCCTTTTTTAGGCTTTTCCACACATGTGCTCCAGTGGATACTAGAGGGGGGTCTCCATCACACAAACTTCTACCAAAAAGCTAGTCAGTTTAGCACCTTTACAAAGTGACTACATTCATGTAGTTGACATTTGTAACTGGCCAAACTAAAATAGTGTCTGTCACTTTCAAGCAATGTTTGTCATTTCCTATTTCTGCCCTCAATAGATTGTGTTGCTAAATCTTCCTTTTGTACATTCTCATAGGGGAGCGAAAACTTGGGCCGTCTGAGGAAACCCCCAAACCAACACCTCCCAAAAAAGGGGAAAGAGCAGAAGCAGAGGAGGAGGAGGAGGAAGGAGAGATCATCGAACTTGGAGAAATTGTCACCACAACAGGTGAGTGTTGGAGAACACAGCTACTGGTAAGCTAATCCATGTATGGCTGCCTCATTTCCAACACCCCATTTTTGTTTGTTTGTGTTTTTTAGGTGACGTGGATGTTGTGGAAGAAAAATCGCACTTTACCACAGAGAGTGCCCACGTACTCATCGGAGAGATAATGGTCTGCAATAGAGATCTAGATTACATAAAGCAAAACATCAATGATGTTCAACAAAAATTGAAGAACATCATTGATGTTTTAGGAAAAATATGAAAACGCACCAAGTAATTAACACACATTTGTGCCAGCTTCTGAACACATTTGCAACTTAAAAACTGTGTGAAATTTGGAACATGCACACATTGTGTCCACATGTGCTAGCTCCCATCATGGTGGATGAATGCCAACGTTTTTTTGGGGGTGCAAACACTTTACGAACTACGAAAGTGGTTGTGGTGAAGGGGTTGCACCCCCAAAAAACGTCCATTCATCCCCATGATGGAAAATGGCACTTTTGAAGCTTCTAGGCATGTGTTTTACCATCTAATGACCATTTTCAGACCCAAATTGTGTGCATGTTCCAAATTTCCACTTTTCGGGGGTGACCCCCCCATGTGATGAAGGCAAGATCAAACACACTTTGAACATATAGTCATGTCTGATCTTGTCTTCACTTTACAAAGTTGAACTTTCCTACTTCATAGGTTCTGCTTAGCTCCATGCCTGGTTTTACCAATTGCGTAATCTTTGTAAACAATGTTGTAAATAACCAAGATGTTGTCAGTTTTGGCGTGAAGATTGTAAACGCACTTGTGAATGTTTTCCAAGTAAACTTTTTTATTTTTCGAAATGTGTGGCTTCCTTATTTAAAAAACACAATGCATTATGTATGTAAAATGTAAAGGATATGGGGGGCAATGGGTGTTATTTACTAAAGGCAAATCCACTTTGCACTGCAATTTACTTTCCCAGGGAACTTTTTCAATGCACTTGTAGAGCATAGCGGATTTGACTTATGTAAATGACACCCACAGTGCTTTGTACGAAAACACGGAGCACAGCATTTTTGAGAATACACACATGTCAGACCTGGTGATGAAAAGGAGTATTTTGGCTGTCAGTTATGCAGGACAAACCTTCTCTAGACCAAAGATTAGGTAGCAAACACACAACATGAGAATAATCTTTTTGGGAAGAAGAGACTGTTACCTCCTTTTGCCCAGAAAGTGCATTCCCACTGTCGAAGGCAAAGGGAAAAAATGTCAAAGTAAAATAAGCTAAAAAGAAGACTGAAATGACAAGAAATCAGAGGTTGGTTAAAATATCAGATTTATTAAAAAATGCCTCTCACACATCGTCAGGCAGAGCAATGGCCCCCCTACCCACAAAGTACTCCATATATTGCTCGCGGACCACGCGGACATTTAGAGGGGGCAAGCCTGGACGTGCCACTTGAAGGGCTGTGAGGTCCGCATTTGGAGGGCCCTCCACATCTGGGCCAACGGGCACCACATAGTTCCTGTTATGTCTTTTGAGGAAGTTGTGCAATATGCAACAGGCAAGAACTATGTGGTTCAGTTTGTATTCCGCCAAGTGAAATGCCGTCAGGAACAGGCGGAAGCGGCTGGCCAGGATGCCAAAAGTGTTCTCCACCACTCTTCTGGCTCTGGACAGCCTGTAGTTGAAGACCCTCTGGTCCGGGGTGAGGGTCCTCATCGGGAACGGCCTCATCACATGGGGAGTCAACGCAAACGCTTCATCTGCGACAAAGACGAAGGGGAGTCCTTCGGCATTCTCCTCTGGAGGTGGCAAGCACAGACTGCCACTTTGGAGACGCCAGTAGAACTCCGTGTGCGTAATGGCACCACCATCCGAGATCCGGCCGTTCATCCCCACGTCCACATACATAAATTCATATGTCGCCGACACCACCGCCAACATCACTACACTATTAAACCCTTTATAATTATAATAGTAGGACCCCGAGTTGGGCGGTGGGACGATGCGGACGTGTTTCCCATCAATTGCCCCTCCGCAGTTAGGAAAGTCCCAACGGCTGGCAAAGTGGGAGGCCACAGTCTGCCATTCCTGTGGTGTGGAAGGGAACTGTGGAGTGAAACAAGAAAAAAAAAATTAGTCACTTTGCACTTAAACATTGCAAGCAGATTAGACAATCAACATCTTGGAACAAGAGCATTGTATAAAATTGGAGGCTGGAAAGTATTTGCACAGAAAAGTAGAGGCTCCCCTTCACAGATGACTCACCCCCCATCAATCCCCCCACTTCTGATGGGCCATTGGCAATAACTAGGGTTTTGGGGGGGGGGGGGGTTACAGGTAACCCTCTGCACTTCATTGATTGGCAAATGGCTCAATAATGTGTGCTAGTTTGGCCAGACCCCCTGTACTTAACACTATTGGCAGCCCCCAGGAAAGATAAAATAACATTAACCCCCCCCCCCCACCCACAAAAAAAGGCAAGCACATTGTGACATTATGAAATTAACAAGCAAGCTAATAGGAGGGAAAGAAGACAAAAAAAGAGGAAATGGAAAGTATGGAGGCAGCCCCTTGCACTACATGCTTTGCAGAATTCATCCGTAAAGATGCCCACTATAAAGAGGTAGGTATATAGTGTGTATTGACCTTGGGAAAGGCAGCAGATAGAGGATTGGTACCATCTGACAGAGCAGTTGGGGGAGGGGGTTCATAATGAGTTTGCCCCCCCCCCCACCAAAAACAAATAAAAAAGGGGCTCTACATGAAGTAAACCACACAGCAAACATTTGTGCATATTTTAGGGGGTGTTTGGGGGCAAACAATACTATGCAGCAGACAAAATACATTGCCTAAGTGACTAGGCCATAGGTGTCTATTGGGGCAGAAGAGCATGCTGGGGAGGTAAGTGAAGGGAAAAATGCATGAAGGAGAAAAGGGGCACAGCATATTAGAGCATATTGCAATCATGGTAATTAGGGAAGGAGGTCAAAAATAGAAGACATTAGCAAACAGAGCATACATAGAAGGGAATAGTCAAGTAGAAATGTTACCTTAATATAGTCCTCCTGCAGGACCTGAATGATGGCAGAACAGGTCTCTGGAATAATGATTCCCAGGGCCTGGGGAGAGATACCTGAAGAGAACTTCAAATCCTGAAGACTTCTCCCTGTCGCCAAGTACCTCAACGTGGCAACAAGCCTCTGCTCCGGAGTAATGGCTTGTCTCATGCAGGTATCCTGCCGGCTGATAAAGGGGGTCAGCAAAGCCAAAAGACGGTGAAAATCGGGGTCCGTCACCCTGAGAAAGTTCCTGAAATCATCAGGATTATTCTCACGGATCTCACGAAGCAAAGGCATGTGCGAGAACTGGTCACGCTGAAGCAACCAATTCTTGGTCCACATACTCCTCGTCACTCTGTTCATGGACGGGTCTTGGCTCAAAGCTAAAAGCCCGACACCAATTCCGCGTACAGCACGAACTCGGCGACGAGTACGCACGGGAAACATCGCTCACAAGGTCACAAAAGGTCGGCTGGTCAGAACGGACAAACAGAAAGCACCGATAAACAGCAAGGCCTGAAAGAACGAACTGAATAGCAGAAACGAGCAGACAATAAGCAGTGCAAATCAAAGCGTCCTATATCAAGATATAGGCCGCAATGACCAACAAATGCGAACTGACTACACGCACTAATAAACAGATACGCACGACAAGCACAAACTGAAGAGCAGTAACGATCTGAGTCAGAAAACTGAGAAGCGCGAATCTTAAGTCACCAAACTTCGACTAACTCTCGATAAACACGGGATCAGCAGAAGGAGCCCAACGGGTACCTGACGTGGTGCTGAACTTGCCTTTTCTAGTCTCGTGGACGACGACTTACGTCACGACGTTCTTGCAGACCGGATATTCCGACAACGTAGTCCGACCGTGTGTACGCAACACCAACATCGGACAAAGTACGACGGACAAAATCCGACCGACCTGGTCCGCGGATTGTCCGAGCGTGTGTATGGGGCTTTAGAATTACACCCCAACACACATTCTGTTACTCCTCCTGAGTATGGAAATACCATGTGTAAGATTTTTCAATGTTTGTACTGATTATACTGGACATTGCATCTTATGTATCACAAAAAATTATTTCATAACCAGTGTACTGTAATTGTCGCTCCTGCATGAGTGGTCATAGAATATAGCTTTGTGTAGGGTAGCCTATAACAGTCCTCATTTCTATAAGCCAAACAAGCCTAGCTAACTGGTACGTGACTGCCCCCAGGAATACCATGTTCACTGGTAGGGAGGTACAGGAGGCTGAACAAAGTTTGAACAAAAGAGTTCCTGTGGTTCCAGGAGGGCAGGAACATATTCAGCAGCATGTCCAGAACAGGTAGACAGGCAAACAAACAGGCAGAAACATGGTAAATAAACAAGTAAAGTATTGGTCCAAACAGCAGGCAGCAGCACGATCAATAAACAGACTAGGGTCAGTGCAGGTGGCAGGCAGAGGCAACACTTTCACAGATGTGACTGTTGCTGGCTGCAATGGCTCTGGTAACACTGTACTGAAATGATGGAGAATCAGGGACATTATTGATAGCTGCACAGGCATGGCGGCAACCAGGAACACTGTTGCTGGCTATGCTGACCTGGTGACAATGTGACTAGTGTGGTGGATTGGGGACACTATGACTGACTGGTCACACTGTCAGCTTTCAGACCTTGCACCCACACCCTCATGAAGGTCACATTGGGAAGCAGTGGCTGTGTCCTTGCAGCTGCTGCATCCCAATAGACATCAAAGGGACTGCCTGCACGGGGATGCTTAGGTGTTCCATTGATGATTATTGGGACACGGGCAGCACACACATAGCCACTGCTTCCAATCTGACATCTGTGAGGGTGCATGTCCCTAAACTCACACTGTCTGTGTTTAGGACTTGCAACCAAATGGATGTCAAATTGGGAGCTGCAGCTGTATCTGTGCAGCCACTGCAGGAGGTAAATGTAATTTTTGCATGTGTGCGCTGTAATATTTTGTTCTGTTTTTATGGTCTTATCGCTGCACCATCTTTAATGCATCTTTTAGGATGTGCCCCCCCAAATCTTTGTTTGTCTATTGTATGGATTCTGCCCAAATCCTTTTGGGCTGGAGACGGGGCCATCTTTAATATTGATTGGACCCTAGGCAAAAAATATTCTTGGGCCCCCTCCATGAAGTTTCGCTCTCCACCTGCTTTGAGACATACAATAAATAGCAGCTAGACTCAAAATCGGTTTACTGAATCAGATCAGGCAGCGATTGCGATTGGTTGCCAGAGGTTACAGTGTATAATTACTGCTCACTGATTAGTTGCTAGAGGTTACAACACATAATTTATGCTTGTTTAATTGCTAGAGATTACTGTACATCAATACTGCTCACTGATTTGTTGGTAGAGGTTACTGCACATCATTACTGCTTACTGATTGGTTGCTAGAGGTTACAGCACATCATCTCCTCACTGCCTGCACACCATGGACTGGGAAGGTGAGGGGACCCATTAATAGACCAACAACTCCTAGGGATCCTAGGACTCCTGGGGTCAGTGGCAGTGCTGATTTTTTACCGACTACCAATATAGAGGAGTTTCAACACTGGCCACCAATGTAATAGGGGTTTACACTGACCACTAATTTAATAGAAGCATTCACAATAACTAACATAGTAAGGGGGGATTTCCCCTGACCACCAATGTAAGGGGGGCATTCACACTGGTCACTAGTGTGAGTGAAAGGATTCTAGACCAAGCCCCAATGTAATGAAAATATTTACACTGACCACCAATGTAACTGAGACATTTAGCCTATGTTCATATTTGTGTGTGTTGGGAACACATGCAATATCGCTTTCCTGACACCACAGAAACGTGCTGCCGTTTAGCAGATACACAGCAGTGCCATTAATTGTTAATGACACCCTCATGCATCTGCTGTCATGTGCCTTGGCACCGTGTAATTTTGAAAAATGGCTTGGGACTTTCTTCCACATTGAACTTAATGGGCTGCCCTACACGTGACCTACATCTTTATCCACCCTGTCAGTACACCTTTGCATCCTAAAACCCATGCTAACCTCTGCACCCCAAACCTCTCCCATCCTCTTCACTCCAACCCCCCTCCCCTTTTAACTCTACCTGCCTTCTCTGCTCATCTTTGCACCCACCTTCCTTACCTCCATACATCCCCTCTTTGCTCACATGTGCACTCCAAACTGTAATTCCTTCTCTCCCTACCTCTGCACACCCCACACTACCCTCCCCCCACTACTTTGCTTACCTTTGCAGAACAGGCAGATGTTAGGCTTAATGACCACAGTTGTAGGCAGGACATTCAAGCATGCCCCTTTATCTCCCCAATGGGCAGCATTCAGTATAGGTGATGGTGGATATGACCTCAGGGGAGCATGATATACATATGAATACCGCCTCTATTTACATATGAATGCTGCCGGTCCACCGCTCTTTACATATAAATACAGACGCTATTTACATATCAATACCGGTATTTACATGTAAACACAGGGTCTGCAGGTGAGTCATCTGTTCACAACAATAGGGCAGAGCTGGGCAGCATTAGTAACAGAACTTTACACTGAGATATCAGGACACAGCACAGGACTAAAACCTCAAGGGAGGAGGGAATTTAAACTGGGATAGTTGGCAATTGTGAGGCAGCTGCTTTGGGCCCCACAACATTGACAGGGTCCAGGGCAAACAAAAGAACTCGCTGATCCAGGTGAGACAGGAAGCCTAATGATATCACGGGTGCCTGCCTCGTCTCGCCTCCGCATACGATCAACACTGAAGAAGTGGCTGCACTCCAAGATCCATCAAAATTCTTGTTTCATAAACAAACATCCCAAGTGTTACAAACAGTTCAAATGGTAGATGCGTTTCACACACTAACAGGTGCGCTTATTCGTTACAAAGATAAGTCAGCATTATTCTCCTTATATAAACCTATCCAATATAGCAACAGGTGATACAGATCATTACATTGCAGACTTTCTAGCCACATGTGATTCACATAAACAATAATGAGAAAGAAAAGACATATAAACTTGCACATATTTGGATATCCATTCATAAATAAAATGAATGGTAGTGATGAGGATATATCAATATAGACATTTCATGTGCTATGAGAAAACAGGAAAAAATTGTGTATATATGAAGTATGTGTAAAAAAATAGTCCCCACATTTTACCACCTACCTAAAACCCATAAGGGACTGGATCCCCTACAGGGACGACCTATTATATCGGCTATCAGTTCCCTCAATGAGAGACTGGGACACTGGCTGGACAGGCAACTGCAGCCTTTAGTCCAGCAACTTCCCGGATATCTCAAAGATACAAATCATCTTCTAAAAATCGTAGAGAGTTTTGAATGGAGAAGCAATTATTCATGGGTTACATGTGATGTTGCGAGTTTATACTCCTCCATTCCAAACAACCTAGCTATTATATCTGTAGCCTTCTTCCTTGAAACACTCACAGACCTACCAATTGAACAGAGAGAATTTATTATGGAAGTTTTAGATTATCTGTTATCTCACAATTATTTTTCATTTGATGGGGAGTTCTACCTTCAGAGATGCGGGGCCGCGATGGGGGCCAAATTTTCGCCCTCATTAGCCAACCTTTATATGGACTGGTGGGAGCGGTCCTGCATATTTGGAGGGGATAACCCTTTAGGTCCTCCATTAGTAGGGATGAGCCCGATGTTCGAGTCGAATGTAAGTTCGACTCTAACATCGGGTGTTCTCCTGTTCGCCGAATAGCGAACAATTAGGGATGTTCGCGGCAAATTCAAAAGCCACGGAACACACTTTAAAAGTCTATGGGAGAAATCAAAAGTGCTCATTTTAAAGGCTTATATGCATGGTATTATCATAAAAAGTGTTTGGGGACCTGGGTCAATGCAAAAAAAAGTTTTAAAAACGGACATTTTTTCAGGAGCATTAAAACAATAAAAGTGAAATATTCCTTTAAATTTCGTACCTGGGGGGTGTCTATAGTATACCTGTAAAGTGGCGCATGTTTTCCGTGTTCAGAACAGTTCCTGCACAAAATGACATTTCTAAAGGAAAAAAAGTATTTTTAAAAGTACGGTTATAATGAATTGTCGGTCCTGGCAATACAGATAAAAAAAGTCATTGAAAAAACGGCATGGGATCCCCCCAGTCCATTATCAGTTCCTTTGGGTCTGGTATGAATATTAAGGGGAACCCCCCTGTGTGAAATGGTAATGGGGTACAAATGTACCCCTACCATTTCACAAAAAAAGTGTCAAAATGGTAAAAATTACAAGACACGGCTTGGGAAAAAATAAAAAAATAAAAATGTCCCACAAAGTCTTCTTCTTCTCTTGCTCTGCCGACAGACCGAAAAAGAAAAAAAAACGCGACCGACCCGCCTCCAAGGGGGGCTCCAACTGTATGATGCGTCTTCGCTTTGACAGTTCTTTTATAACTGAGGGCAGGGCCACACTGTGACGTTCCCGGGTGACCCCGCTCCCCTCTGATGCACGGGACTTCCCTATGGCTTTCCAGGGGCGTCAGAGAAAGACATAGGGAAGTCCCCGTGCATCAGAGGGGGGCGGGGTCACCCGTGAATGTCACGATGTGGCCCCGTCCTCAGTTATAAAAGAACTGACAAAGCAAAGACGCGCCATACAGCGGGAGCCTCCCATGGGTCGGTCGCATTTTTTTTATTTATTTTTTTCGGTCTGTCCGCAGAGCAATAGAAGAAGAAGACTTTGTGGGACTTTTTTTTAATAAAGGATTTGTCCCAAGCCGTGTCTTGTAATTTTTTACCATTTTGACACTTTTTTTGTGAAATGTTAGGGGTACATTTGTTTCCTGTTACCATTTCACACAAGGGGGGAGGCCGGGATCTAGGGGTCCCCTTGTTAAAAGGGACTTCCAAATTCCGATAAGCCCCCCCGCCTATAGATCCTGACAACCACCGGGCAAGGGTTGTGGGGATGAGGCCCTTGTGCCCATCAACATGGGGACAAGGTGCTTTGGGGGCTACCCCAAAAGCACCCTCCCCATGTTGAGGGCATGTGGCCTGGTACAGTTCAGGAAAGGGGGCCGCTCTCTCGTCCCACCCTCTTTTCCTGTGGCCTGCCAGGTTGCGTGCTTGGATAAGGGTGTGGTATGGATTTTGAGGGGGACCCCATGGCATTTTTTTTATTTTGGCGCGGGGTTCCCCTTAATATCCATACGAGACCTGAAGGGCCTGGTATGGCATTTGGGGGGAACCCCACACAATTTTTTTTTATTTTGGTTCGGGGTTCCCCTTAATATTCATTCCAGACCCAAAGGGACTGGTAATGGACTGGGGGATCCCATTCCGTTTTTTCCAATGACTTCTTTTATCTGTATTGCCGGGAACAACAATTCATTATAGCCGCGAGTACTTTTAGGTTCAATACGTTTTTATTTAACACATTTTTTAAACAGAAAGAAACAAGGACAGGGCCAGGTGCCTGACATCAGGCATTCTGGTCCAATACATTTGAATCAAATATAAAACATAGTGTATTCCATTGCATACATGTAAGAAACTTGAGTGTGTCTTTAAGGTAACATTTCAAACATGCTGATATGCGTATAAGTGCAATTTCCGTTGTTCCGGATGCCCCTATGGGAACCTGCTGCGTCCAGAAACTGAAGAAATCAGTGTGCTTAAGTTGACCATAAGGAGTTATCAGAGCTATGGTGGTGCTGCATTTACAAGTCCCTTGAATGGTTGGGACACTCGTGTTGGGAGGTCAGAATACAAGTGATTTCATGGAGTGGCTATACATAGCCAAAATAAGATTAGTTAGGAAAGGATAGAAACAGTCGAAAAAAAGGGGGGGAGAGAGGTTGAGGCGAGGGGGGGGGGGGGGGAGAGACAGCGAGCCTCATCCTGTTGGGGAATTTACAATCCATGGTGTATGCTCATGAATACGAGGTTATTTAGTCTCTCAGGGGGTACTTCCCGATGAGAGTCTGTGCTTTAATTTAACTGAAGTAGAGTAATGCCTCCAAATACTCCAGATGGAAAATTTTGCATGTTTGTCTAGGGCTTTGGCTTGCATCTCCTCCATAAGCATAATATTGTTCATCTCCCCCACCAATTCTATGAGGGATGGGGGGGGGGGGGGTAGTTTTCCAGTGTGTAGGGATCAATTGTTGTTCTGCACTGAGGAAAATTTTTAGGAGGTTGTTTTTTTTTGATTTGACAGTTCCCGGTAGTATGGAAAGGAGGGCAATAGAAGGGGAGGGCTCGAGCGGTTTATCATATATTTCTGTGTAGATCTGGAAAATTTGTGCCCAAAAAGGGGCAAAGCACATCGCAGTCCCACCAGATGTGGTTTTACATACATTTTGCTGAATTGCATCTCCAACAGATGTCGGTGGTTGATGGGAACATGATCCTGAGGTTGGTTGGCACTCGATACCATCTAGACAACAGTTTTATAATTTTTTTTCTCGAGTGTAGCTCCAGATGGAAGATTTGTGGGTAAAGAGAAAAGTTTTGCCCCACTCTGCCTCTGTTATGTCTCTCCCGAGTTCCTCTGACCAAGTTTTGGTGTATTTAGGTAGGGTGCCATGAGTGTGATCTAGAATCAGCTTATAGATCAGTGATAGTGTGTGACGAGGGGTTTCTGGGAGTGTGCATAGTTGTGCATTTTATGTATCTGTAGTTGAGTATCTGAAAGGACAAGTCCTAGAACGATACATTAGAAATCCGACAGCATGCAGAGTCATTTATCTGGCTTCATAATATAACATAACAGAACATTATAAAGATATGGGGGGGGGGGGGGCAGAAAGGAACCTGTAGTGGGGGAAGGGGGCCAACAACTTCAGACAGAGGTTCCTCTCTCTTAAAGGGAGATCATACTTCTTAGGAAATTAGTCCAAACCTGTCTGTGAAAAATAAGAAAAGGTTTGTTAACAACAAAATGTCCCAACAGGACTGTAAACGGGGACTGCTTCACTGTTCTGATGCATGTGAAGAGAAAAATAGATAGTCAAAGCGTGGGCAGTGAGAGATCATCCATCTGTCACCTTGGAGGCTTCCGATTTAGAACGTTTGTTCTTCTTGGAGCGTTTTTGCCATCCTGTGGCGCTTGAGAATCCAGGCCTTCCATGCGTGGAGTGGCCAATCTGGTATGGGGATCTGTGGTAAATCAAAAATCCTGCGGAATGTTGCTGACTTCCCTTCATGAAATGCAAAGAGGTTAAATGGGAAACCCTAGCGATATTTGGTTACTTGGGAGCCATTAAAGTATATGGCCTCTTGAGCCGTGCTGCTTGCATTATGGCGTCTTTGATCGCATAAAAGTGCTCTGCAAATTATGTGTTCCAGGTTTGGTTTCTTGGGGCCAAGGGCCCTGTGCACACGATCTAGGTCCAGGGGGGCGTTTTTGTCTTTTTGGAGAAGGTCTTGAACATGGCGATGACTGCAGGGGCTAGGTCTTTAGTGTCCACAGACTCTGGGAGGCCACGGTGCGTATATTGTTACATCTGGCTCTGTTCTCTAGGTCATCTTGGTGGTACATTAATTGCTGAATCTGCAGGGTGTGCTCATGTAGTATGACTTCATGTGATTGTAGGGTGGAAGCAGTCTCCTCCACAGTGTGTTCTACTTCTTCCAACCAGCTTGTAACATCCCTGCACAGCTCTGATATGTCCTGCTTGTATGAGCATTCAAATCTCTGCACACAGGCTTCAAAATCATGTCTGGTAGGGAGAGCTTTGATATAAGCTTCCATATCCCATCTGCAAAAGGATCTATGTGATTCAGGAGAGTGACAGGCTCAGCGGATTGAGCCGGTTTTAGAGCATGCAGGGGACCTGGCACGTTGTCTTGTTTTCATGTGAGGTGTGGAGTGCTGTGTAGCAGCTCCTTGTGAAGCTGCATGCCTGCCTGAGGACCGAGTCGGCGCCATCTTGGAAGCGGGGGGGGGGGGGGGGGGCGTGCTGATTCTGTACCAAACGGGTAAAAAAAATGATCTATTTCCCCCTCTGTGTGTGTATTGGGGTTTTATTGTTTCACTTTAAGCATTATTAAAATCACTGCTCCCGAAAAAAGGGCAGTTTTTAAAAACTTTTTTTGCATTGATACATGTCCCCTAGGGCAGGACCCAGGTCCCCAAACACTTTTTATGACAATAACTTGCATATAAGCCTTTAAAATGAGCGCTTTTGATTATTCATGTTTGTGTCCTATAGACTTTAACGTTGTCCGCGTGTTCAAACTAATTTTTTTCCTGTTCGCATGTTCTGCTGCGAACCGAACCGGGGGTGTTCGGCTCATCCCTATCCATTAGACTTTATTTGAGATTTATAGATGACCTCCTGTTCATCATGGAGGATGGTACATCTAGATTAGGTTAATTTTTGGAGTACCTTAATTGTAACAATAAAAACCTCACCTTCACTGGTGAGGCTGAAAATGATGAGAAATCCTACTTGGATGTACTCCTTAACCACTTGCCGACTGCCTCACACATATATACTGCAGCAGAATGGCACAGGCAGGCAGAGTAACGTATGGGTACGTTACTCCCCTCCCGAGTCGGTCGGCATCACTCCAGGAGTGATCCGTGCTGAGGGGGAGGCCACTGATTCATGGCCAACCCCTCGCGATTGCTCATGGTGAATAGAATGCTTCCTTTGCTTCTGTTTACATTACAGAATGAGGTGATGTCATCTCTCCTTGTGTCAGTCTTTTTGTTCCAGCGCCGAGGAGAGAAGACATTAAGTAAGTCTGCACCAACACTACACTAACAGTAGAACACGTAGGCACACAAATCACCCCCCAACCACCCCCCTACACCCCCTGTCACAGTGACACCTCCCAACTGTCCCTGATTTTGAGGGACTGTACCTGATTTTGAGCAATGTCCCTCATTCCTCCTTATTTGTCCCTCATTTTGGTCTGATCTATATAAATGTATATAAAATGCAATTTTTATCTATCAAAAAGTGTTTTCCAGCACTAAACCTTTCATCTGATTTCGAAATTGCTGTATTTGTAAATTCCAAAAGCCAATATAAAGGAATAGTAGTGGTAAAATAAGCACTTGTGGGTTTAACTTGTCTTATTATTTTGTACAATTCTCTTTTAGGACGCATGACAAAAGGTGTGTCCTATGCCTGCATACTTTTGCTGATAGGTGTCCCTCATTCCCATCTCAGAAAGTTGGGAGGTATGCCAGTGATAATCATATAACTAACTGTTACGGGTGACGCTGGTTAGTTTGTTTTTTATAGTGTCACCCGCTGTTTATTACCTAATAAAGGTTTAACCCCCTGATTGCCCGGCGGGTGATATCAGTTAGGTTTTAGGGTCAGTGTCGCCCCAGGCAGCGTCAAGTTAGTGCCAGTACCGCTAACACCCACGCACGCAGCATACACCACCCTTAGTGGTATAGTATCTGAAAGGATCAATATCTGATCTGATCAGATCTATACTAGCGTCCCCAGCAGTTTAGGGTTTCCAAAAACACAGTGTTAGCGGGATCAGCCCAGATACCTGCTAGCACCTGCATTTTGCCCCTCAGCCCAGCCCACCCTAGCCCAGCCCACCCAAGTGCAGTATCGATCGATCACTGTCACAAAACACTAAACACATAACTGCAGCCTTTGTAGAGTCAGGCCTGATCCCTGTGATCGCTAACTGTTTTTTTGGTATCGTTTGAATCAGTCGCTAACAGTCAGGAGCTTTTTTACCTGTGAGTCTCACTATGTACCACTAAAGTTAGAGCCCAAAATGGCAAATCGAAGGTACACTAGTGAAGAGGTCTACACGTTTCTGTGCATGACAGGTAGTGAAGAGGAAGTCACTCTTCTGTCATATTCAGGCTCAGAACACAATCCTGTAGACCAGGGGTCTTCAAAATATGGCCCTCCGGTTGTTCAGGAACTACAATTCCCATCATGCCTAGTCGTGTCTGTGAATATCAGAGTTTTACAATGCCTCATGGGATGTGTAGTTCTGCAACAGCTGGAGGGCTGTAGTTTGAGGATCCCTGCTGTAGACGACAGCGGCTCCAAGACCGATAGCTCTGACGACGAGTTTTGGCCCCTGCCAAGGTCAGGCGTACCAGACCCCGATCTTCTGCTGTTGCTGAGGTGCAAGAATCACAGGGCTCTCGTATGGAGCAGAGAAGTACTAGCGCCGCTATTCCTTCTGGTGAACTGGCAAGCACCAGCGGCCTAATACACCCTGGTCATAGTCAAACCAGCACTGCAGTAACACGTGGTGATGTGGGGATTCCCATAAGTGCAGTTCAAGCTGATGAGGTGTCAAGCACAAGTAAAATGAGTATGTTGTATATAACCATGGCATGTGTGAGCAATATATCATTTAGTGACAACCATTATGTCTGTGTAAATTCCAGAAAATGTACCCTAGTTTGTAGACGCTATAACTTTTGCGCAAACCACAAAATATACGCTTATTGAAATTTTTTTTTACCAAAGACATGTGGCTGAATACATTTTGGCCTAACTGTATGACTAAAATGACCGTTTATATATTGCAAAAAATAAAAATCACAGAGGCAATCAAATACCATCAAAAAAAATTCCATTTGTGGGAAAAAAAGGACGCAAATTTCGTTTGGGTACAACATTGCATGACCGCGCAATTACCAGTTAAAGCAGCGCAGTGCCAAATTGTAAAAAGTCCTCTGGTCTTTAGGCAACCTAATTCTGCGTACACACTGTCAGACTTTCCGGCAGAAAAAGTCAGATGGAATCTTTTCATCGGATATTCCGATCGTGTGTGGGCCTCATCGGACTTTTTTTTACCCAAAATTCTGACACACCTAGAAATAGAACATGTTTTACATGTTTCCGACGGAATCAAATCCTATCGGGAAAACCGCTCGTCTGTATGCTGTTCCATCCGACGAAAAACGACGCATGCTCTGAAGCAAGTACGAGATAGCAGCTATTGGCTACTGAACTTCCTTTTTCTAGTCCCGTTGTACGTGTTGTACGTCACCGCATTCTAGACGGTCGGACTTTGGTGTGATCATGTGTAGGCAAGACCGCTTGAGCGCAATTCCGTTGGAAAAGCTGTCTGAGTTTATTCCGATGGAAAAAACGGTCGTGTGTACACGGCATAACGGTCCAGGGCATAAGTGATTAAGGGAGTGAACAAGGAGGTTATTACTACTCTATAGAAAACTTTGTCAGGAAATTCCCTCCTTTTAGCTCAATCAGGACACCCCAGACACACAATTAGGGATGAGCCGAACACCCCCGGGTTCGGTTCGCACCAGAACCTTCGAACGGACCGAAAGTTCGCGCGAATTTTCGAACCCTATACGTTATAATGGACGCGAACGTTCGAAATCAAAAGTGCTAATTACAACGGCCAATATGCATGTTAATGTCATAAAACAGGTTTGGGGACCCGGGTCCTGCCCCAGGGGACATATATCAATGCAAAAAGAACTTTTAAAAACTAACGTTTTTTCGGGAGCAGTCATTTTAATGATGCATAAAGTGAAAAAAAAAAAAGTGAAATTTTCCTTTAAATATGGTCCCTGGGGGGTGTCTAAAGTATGCCTGTGAAGTGGCATGTGTTTCCCGTGTTTAGAACTGTCCTTGCACAAAATGACATTTGTAAAGGAAAAAAAGAAGCCATTTAAAACCACTTGCGGCTTTAGGTTTGTTCTTAAGTAGAATCTGAACAGGTACATTATGAAGTGTAGCTCCATCCCCAAAAAATCTATTTTTAAGCTTTTTGGAGAACATAGGGAGGGGTTATCACCCCTGTAACATTTGCTGTCTTTGCACATCTGTTCAGAACATGTCACCTCACTTTCTGTCCCAATGACAAATGTTTTTGGAAAAAGTGGGGTTTTAATTGAAACAAGGATTGGTGATAAAGTATCAGTAGAGAGGAGATACCTTTTTCCCAAATTAAATCTAACAGGATAGAATTTCCCTTCCTAGGGGAAGATTTCCTCTCACTTTCTGTTTTCTCTTTCCATTTGCAAGTAGGAGTCGTTTGTAAGTTGGATGTTTGAAAGTAGGGGCCTGGCGTATATACTCTGCAGAAATTTGCCCTATTAGATGTTGGTGTAGCCACAAGACTGGTGGGCACAGGAATGGGCCCTGCTGTGAGTTAATAGATCAAGATTTGTAATTGCATGCACCTGTTGAACAGGGCAGAAAAATTGGGGGTGGTGGTGGTGGACGGTGTTGCCACAAGACTGTAAGCTCTCACAGTTACTCTTGGTGGGCGCAGGAATGGGCCCTGCTGTGAGTTATTAGATCAAGATTTGTAATTGCAAGCACCTGATGAACAGGGCAGAAAATTTGGGCCTTTGGCGGTGGTGGTGGACGGTGTTGCCACAAGACTGTAAGCTCTCACAGTTACTCTTGGTGGGCGCAGGAATGGGCCCTGCTGTGAGTTATTAGATCAAGATTTGTAATTGCAAGCACCTGATGAACAGGGCAGAAAAATTGGGCCTTTGGCGGTGGACGGTGTTGCCACAAGACTGTAGGCCCTCATAGTTACTCTTGGTGGGCGCAGGAATGGGCCCTGCTGTGAGTTATTAGATCAAGATTTGTAATTGCAAGCACCTGATGAACAGGGCAGAAAAATTGGGCCTTTGGCGGTGGTGGTGGACGGTGTTGCCACAAGACTGTAGGCCCTCATAGTTACTCTTGGTGGGCGCAGGAATGGGCCCTGCTGTGAACTATTAGATCAAGATTTGTAATTACCCGCCCCTGTTAAACAGGGGCTGAAAAATTGTGCCTTAGGCACTGGTGCTGGTGCCACAACACTGCAACCCCTCACAGATACTGTACTTGGAGCACAGAAGTCACACGTGTTGCGAAGCATTTTTTAAAAAAATTGTAAGTACACGCCCCTGTTAAACAGGGGCTGAAAAATTGTGCCTTAGGCACTGGTGCTGGTGCCACAACACTGCAACCCCTCACAGATACTGTACTTGGAGCACAGCAGTCACACGTGTTGCGAAGCATTTTTTTAAAAAATTGTAAGTACACGCCCCTGTTAAACAGGGGCTGAAAAATTGTGCCTTAGGCACTGGTGCTGGTGCCACAACACTGCAACCCCTCACAGATACTGTACTTGGAGCACAGCAGTCACACGTGTTGCGAAGCATTTTTTTATAAAAATTGTATGTACACGCCCCTGTTAAACAGGGGCTGAAAAATTGTGCCTTAGGCACTGGTGTGGTGGCATGGATCATTGAGGAGGAGGAAGAGGATAGTCAGTGAACATAAGAGGACAGTCACTCAGCATCAGCATAGGCAGTCTTGAAGGGATGTGACATTAAAAATTATTCGGTTATATCCGCCTCAGGTGCCTGGTAGCTGGTGGTGATCCAAGACTGATTCATTTTGATGAAGGTCAGTCGATCAACCGAGGCGGTGGACAGGCGCACCCTATGATCGGTGACAAATCCTCCAGCAGCACTGAATGTGCGTTCGGAAAGAACGCTGGAGGCAGGACAGGCCAGTAGCTCAATTGCATACTGTGCAAGCTCTGGCCAGTGATCCATCCTCAGGACCCAGTAAGCCAGAGGATTTTCGGTGGGAAAGGTGTCCAAGTCTGACCTTGCCCCAAGGTATTCCTGCACCATGTATATCAGACGCTGGCGATGGTTGCTGGAACCGATCATACCTTGGGGCTGCGGACTAAAAAATTGTCTGAACGCATCGGTCAGACGTCCACCTTCCCCACCGCTCCTTCTGCTACTGACCGAAGCCTCAGCAACTCGTTGCCCAGGACCAGGAGTTTGTAACCTCCCAGTTTCTGGGAACGCGTTGCACAGACCTTTCTGCAAGGCCTCCCTGAGATGTCTCATCCTCTGCTCCCTCTGCGACGGCAAGATAAGGTCCGCAACCTTACCCTTGTACCGCGGATCAAGGAGAGTGGCCAGCCAGTAATGGTCCCTCTCCTTGATCCGAAGAACACGAGGATCCTTCCGCAGGCTTTGCAGGATCAGGGAGGCCATGCAGCGTAGGTTAGCTGAGGCATTCGGTCCGGAGTCTTCTGGGTCACTGAGGATGACATGATCGCCAGCCACCTCCTCCCAGCCACGTACAAGTCCACTGGTTTGTTGGGACTGTACATCATCCCTAAAAGACTGCTGCTGCTGATGCTGAGTGCCAGGCTCCACCTCCATGCTCACACAATCCTCCTCCTCCTCCTCCTCCTCCTCCTCATCCTCTTCCTGTGTGATGGGTGGGACAGAAGGAACACTGTCCGGATAAAGGGGGCCTTGAGAGGCAAGGAAGTCCTCCTCTTCCTGCCTCTGTTCTGCCTCAAGTGCCCTGTCCATTATCCCACGCAGCGTATGCTCCAACAGGTGGACAAGAGGGACAGTGTCACTGATGCATGCACTGTCACTGCTCACCATCCTCGTGGCCTCCTCAAATGGTGAGAGGACAGTGCATGCATCCCTGATCATGCTCCACTGACGTGGGGAAAAAAAACCAAGCTCCCCTGACCCTGTCCTGGTGCCGTAGTCGCAAAGGTACTCATTGATGGCCCTCTGCTGCGTGTGCAGTCGCTGCAGCATGGCCAACGTTGAGTTCCACCTGGTGGGCATGTCACATATTAGGCGGTTCTTGGGCAGGTTCAGCTCCTTTTGCAGCTCAGTCAGCCGAGCACTGGCATTATAAGATCGGCGGAAATGCACACAGACTTTCCTGGCCTGCCTCAGGACATCCTGTAAGCCTGGGAACCTGCCCAAGAACCGCTGCACCACCAGGTTGAGGACGTGAGCCATGCAGGGCACATGGGTGAGCTGCCCCTGTCGCAGGGCGGAGAGGAGGTTGGTGCCATTGTCAGAAACGACCATTCCTGGCTTAAGCTGACGTGGCGTCAACCACCTCTCGGCCTGCCCCTGCAGAGCTGCCAGAACCTCTGGCCCAGTGTGGCTCCTGTCCCCCAAACACACCAGCGCAAGCACGGCATGGCATCTTTTTGCCTGCGTACTTGCGTAGCCCCTTGTACGCCTACGGAGCACCGCTGGTTCCAAGGACAGAGCACTGGAGGAAGAAGAAGAGGAGGGGGTGGAGGAGAGAGGTGTGTCACAACCAGTAGCAGTAGTAGCGTTTTGGAGGCGTGGTGGCGGAACAACCTCCAACACTACTGCACCTTGTCCTGCATCCCTCCCAGCTGCCAATAGAGTGACCCAATGGGCCGTGAAAGAAAGGTACCGTCCCTGTCCATGCCTGCTGGACCATGAGTCAGCGGTAATATGCACCTTACCGCTGACTGCCCTGTCCAGCGAGGCATGGACATTGCCTTCCACATGCCGGTAGAGAGACGGAATCGCCTTCCGTGAGAAAAAGTGGCGTTTGGGAACCTGCCACTGAGGAACCGCACATTGAACAAACTCACGGAAGGGGGCCGAGTCTACCAACTGAAAAGGCAGCAGTTGAAGTGCTAGCAATTTAGCCAAGCTAGCATTCAACCGCTGGGCATGTGGATGGCTGGGAGTGTACTTCTTTCTACGGTCCAGCAGCTGGGGCAGGGAAATTTGCCTGCTGCAATCGGACGTTGGTGTACTGCAAGTACTTGGTTGTGACACACCTAATTCTACACCTTCAGTCCTCTCAGAGCAGCTTTCAGAGAGGACTGAAGGTGTAGTGGGGATGGAGATCCCAGCTGATGAGGAGCAAGGAGAGGTCCGCTTAGTTCTTTGGTGTGGGTCTTTTATGTGTGCCTGCCAACGAGCTGCATGGCAGGTCGACATATGTCTGGTCATGCTTGTGCTGCCCAAGCGGCTGATGTTTTGGCCACGCGAGATTCGCTTGAGACAAATATTGCAAATAGCAGTGGTGCGATCTGATGCACTCGTCTCAAAAAAGGCCCACACCAAAGAACTTTTCTGATAACGTGCAGAGGCAGCGCCCTGCACAGGCGGAGCTCTGCGGTGTTGTACAGTTGCTGTGCTGGCCTCTACCTGGCCTCCAGGGGGCATCCTGCCTCGTTGGACATGTGACGCCGCATCCTCCTCCTCCTCGTCCTCCTCCTCATCCTCTCTCCCTTCAGGCACCCACGTGGAGTCAGTGACCTCATCATCCCCTCCCTCTTCACCACTAGAGCAAACCTGGCAGTAAGCTGCAGCTGGTGGAACAGTACTGCCAGATTCCTCAAGCTGGGTATCATCATCCGAGCCTTCGAATCGTTGGGCATCCTCCTGGAGCATGTACCCAACACTGTGCTCAAAGAGTTCGGGGGACTCCTCAGGAGGACATGGTGGATCTAGGGAAGGGGTGGCTGATGATGCCATTGAGTACGCGTTGGCAGCTGCTCTGCCAGTACCCTGAGCCTGGGTGAGAGAGGATGAGGAGGATGAGGAGGGCTTGGTCATCCATTCTACCAAGCCTTCAGCATGATGCGGCTCCACATGTCCAGCTGCCGAAAACAAAGACGCGCGTGTCCCATGGCCACGTGCTGATGACGATGCACGACCACGTCCACGGCCACGGCCACGTCCACTAGAAACAGAGCCTGCCTGCCCTGTGTTCTTGGCTCTGCACGCTCTGCCTCCCCTTGGCGGTCTTCCAGCCATTGTAGTCGGTAGTCCTGTGGGTGCTGCTGAGAAGAAAATATAGGAGCTCTGTGTGATGCCACTAACACACTAGAAGTCCTATGGGTGCTTCTGCAAAGAAAATAGAGGAGCTCTGTGTGATGCCACTAACACACTAGAAGTCCTGTGGGTGCTGCTGAGAAGACAATATAGGAGCTCTGTGTGATGCCACTAACACACTAGAAGTCCTATGGGTGCTTCTGCAAAGAAAATAGAGGAGCTCTGTGAGATGCCACTAACACACTAGAAGTCCTGTGGGTGCTGCTGAGAAGACGATATAGGAGCTCTGTGTGATGCCACTAACACACTAGAAGTCCTATGGGTGCTTCTGCAAAGAAAATAGAGGAGCTCTGTGTGATGCCACTAACACACTAGAAGTCCTGTGGGTGCTGCTGAGAAGACAATATAGGAGCTCTGTGTGATGCCACTAACACACTAGAAGTCCTGTGGGTGCTGCTGAGAAGACAATATAGGAGCTCTGTGTGATGCCACTAACACACTAGAAGTCCTATGGGTGCTTCTGGGAAGAAAATATAGGATCTCTGTATGATGGGACTAACACACTTCAAGTCCTATAGGTGCTTCTGGGAACAAAATATAGGTCTGTGTGATGGGACTAACACACTTCAAGTCCTATAGGTGCTTCTGGGAAGAAAATATAGGTCTGTGTGATGGGACTAACACACTTCAAGTCCTATAGGTGCCTCTGGGAACAAAATATATGATCTCTGTGTGATGGGACTAACACACTTCAAGTCCTATAGGTGCTTCTGGGAAGAAAATGTAGGTCTGTGTGATGGGACTAACACACTTCAAGTCCTATAGGTGCTTCTGGGAACAAAATATAGGATCTCTGTGTGATGGGACTAACACACTTCAAGTCCTATAGGTGCTTCTGGGAAGAAAATATAGGTCTGTGTGATGGGACTAACACACTTCAAGTCCTATAGGTGCCTCTGGGAACAAAATATATGATCTCTGTGTGATGGGACTAACACACTTCAAGTCCTATAGGTGCTTCTGGGAAGAAAATGTAGGTCTGTGTGATGGGACTAACACACTTCAAGTCCTATAGGTGCTTCTGGGAACAAAATATAGGATCTCTGTGTGATGGGACTAACACACTTCAAGTCCTATGGGTGCTTCTGGGAAGAAAATATAGGTCTGTGTGATGGGACTAACACACTTCAAGTCCTATAGGTGCTTCTGGGAACAAAATATATGATCTCTGTGTGATGGGACTAACACACTTCAAGTCCTATAGGTGCTTCTGGGAAGAAAATATAGGTCTGTGTGATGGGACTAACACACTTCAAGTCCTATAGGTGCCTCTGGGAACAAAATATATGATCTCTGTGTGATGGGACTAACACACTTCAAGTCCTATAGGTGCTTCTGGGAAGAAAATGTAGGTCTGTGTGATGGGACTAACACACTTCAAGTCCTATAGGTGCTTCTGGGAACAAAATATATGATCTCTGTGTGATGGGACTAACACACTTCAAGTCCTATAGGTGCTTCTGGGAAGAAAATATAGGTCTGTGTGATGGGACTAACACACTTCAAGTCCTATAGGTGCTTCTGGGAACAAAATATATGATCTCTGTGTGATGGGACTAACACACTTCAAGTCCTATAGGTGCTTCTGGGAAGAAAATGTAGGTCTGTGTGATGGGACTAACACACTTCAAGTCCTATAGGTGCTTCTGGGAACAAAATATATGATCTCTGTGTGATGGGACTAACACACTTCAAGTCCTATAGGTGCTTCTGGGAAGCAAATATAGGTCTGTGTGATGGGACTAACACACTTCAAGTCCTATAGGTGCCTCTGGGAACAAAATATATGATCTCTGTGTGATGGGACTAACACACTTCAAGTCCTATAGGTGCTTCTGGGAAGAAAATGTAGGTCTGTGTGATGGGACTAACACACTTCAAGTCCTATAGGTGCTTCTGGGAACAAAATATATGATCTCTGTGTGATGGGACTAACACACTTCAAGTCCTATAGGTGCTTCTGGGAAGAAAATATAGGTCTGTGTGATGGGACTAACACACTTCAAGTCCTATAGGTGCTTCTGGGAACAAAATATAGGAGCTCTGCCTGCCTGCCTGCCACGAACACACTACAAGTCCTATAGGTGCTTCTGGGAACAAAATATAGGAGCTCTGCCTGCCTGCCACGAACACACTACAAGTCCTATAGGTGCTTCTGGGAACAAAATATAGGAGCTCTGCCTGCCTGCCACGAACACACTACAAGTCCTATAGGTGCTTCTGGGAACAAAATACAGGAGCTCTGTTTGCTGCCAGTGCCTGCCTGCCACGAACACACTACAAGCCCCTCTTTCTAAATCAATCTTTCTAAATGAATCTATCTAACTCAATCTCTCTAAGTAAATCTCTCTAACTAACTAAATCCAGCAGAGTGACACAGAACGATCCTGCTCTATCTACGCCGGAACAGCATGTGACCGGCGCAGACGGCGTGGCGGTCTTTTATAAGAGGGGGCGTGTACTAAAGCCCCTGAGCTGTAAATTGGCTACAGGCGTTCTGCCTGTAGCCAATTATGGCTCTTCGAGTTTCCAGCGCTGTGATTGGCCAAGCATGCGGGGTCACAGTGCATGCTTGGCCAATCATCAGCCAGCAATGCACTGCGCCGGCTGCGCCGGCCGCAATGCATTGCGGGGCCGCTCGCATCACACGAATGTGATGCGAACGGCCCAAATAGTTCTGGGCTCGCCGATCGAGCGAACGCCCGGTGCTTGATGCGAACATGGGTTCGCATCGAGCACCGGGCCCATCCCTACACACCATTAAGGGAATCCCTGTGGGACAGTTTTTACAAATCAGGAGAATCTGTAGGGATGATGTTGATTTTGAGCGTGAGGCAGCATCTTTATCCCAACGGTTCTTGGAAAGAGGATATCCAAGATGGATGATCAATAGGGTTTGGATGATTGACAAGAATAAAAACAGAATAGACCTTATCAGTAGAAAAAGGATGCACGCTCAAAATCAACATCAAAACATAATGACTTTATCTACTCCTTACAGTATGGAATTCAAAGATAAGAGAGATTGTGAATAGACATCTTCCCGTTCTGTATGCAGATGAGACTTGTGCGAGTATTCTGTGGGGAGGAATCAATGTAGTACCACACACAGCTGTCCCCTAGTTTCTTTAAAAGAAGAACTATTAAATCTTTAACATGGCTGCATTTCAAGGTAAACTTCAAGTGTGGCACAAATGGGTGTCCTTGCTGCAGCCATGTAGTCAGTGGAAATCAGTTTTGTTCAACAGTCATACAAAAGAACTATGAAATAACTAATTTCTACAACTGCAACACCAATTATGTCATATACCTACTAGCATGCGACATTTGTTGCATTCAATATGTGGTTAGAACAACCAGGTGTCTTCGTGATCGTTTCAATAAACATCTATATAGTGTGACAAGAAATTTGAATACAAATGTAGCTAAGCATTTTAATTCATGCCATAATGGCAATACTTCAGCTATGTGTATACAAGTGATTGACAAGATCAGGTCACCAGTGGGGGGGGGGGGGGGGGGTGATGTGTTCCGGTTGCTGTGCCGGAGAGAAGTTTTCTGGATATTTCACCTCCAGACTCGCTCCCCACATGGGTTCAATTTTGAGTGGAATGTTACCCATTTTTATGACTAGCTAAATATACATCTTCTCTGGTAGCATATTATCAGCCCTGTATTCCCCCCCCCTTTTTTGTTATTTGTTTTTTGCCTTTTGCCACATCCATTCCAAGCTATATACTACTACTATTTTTTGGCTTGTGATGTGTTTGTCGATATGGTCCTTTTTTATTTAGTGTCTCTTTAAATTTCAGCGCAAATATGACAGTCTAATTATGATAGTTTTGTTCCTGGTATTATGCACGCCCAAGATAGCTGGTCATCCAATTCATTTAATGAAGTCCCTCCTATAGATTACAGAGGGCAGATGAACAATTTTAAAATTGGGCCATGTTTTTACCGCCCATATTGTCCCATATGATATTGTGCACACCCAGGATAGCTGGATGATCAAATAATTTATTGAATGAGAGTCCCCCCTATCGATCGCAGAAGACATAGGTTTAATCTAAAATTTGGGCTGTTTTTTACCGCCCATATTGTTTCATATGATACTATGCACGCTCAGGATAGCTGGCCACTCAATCCATTTATTGAATATGAGTCTCTCATATAGACTGCAGAAAGCATAGGGACGATCTAAAATTTGGGCCATGTTTTTATCGCCCATATGGTTTCATATATAGAAAAATATAAATTGATATACCGTACATGAATTCATCTATCTAGTTCGGACCGACCATGGTACTGAGGTCATACGGAACATATAATCAATGGATATCTTTGTTCTGTATAAACCATATACCGCTGATTGATTTCGGTCAATTTTGTCTCATTTTATACTCTTTCCATCCTTTCCTTGATAGCTTCCCAATGCTTTTGATTAATGTTTTTATTGTTGGGTTAGCTAAATATAAATGTATTTACATACTGTATATATTTACTCAGGTTTAATAGAGTATAGCAAACATATATTCATCTTTAACCATTGGGATACAAATAGTTTATAATGTTTTTAAATTTGGATGTTTTCTCTCTTCTATTTAGACATTTATATTTTTTACACATACTTCATATGTACACAATTTTTTCCTGTTTTCTCATAGTTCATGAAATGTCTATATTGGTATATCCTCATCTCTACCATTAATTTTATTTATGAATGGATATCCAAATATGTGCAAGTTTATATGTCTATGTATTTTTCTTTCTCATTAACCACTTCAATACAGGGCTCTAAAACACCTTCCTGCCCAGACCAATTTTCAGCTTTCAGCGCTGTCGCACTTTGAATGACAATTGCGCGGTCATACTACACTGTACCCAAACTACATTTTTATAATTTTTTTCCCACAAATAGAGCTTTCTTTTGGTGGTATTTGATCACCTCTGAGATTTTTATTTTCTGCTAAACAAATTAAAAAAAGACCGAAAATTGTGAAAAATCATTTTTTTGTTTTGTTTCAGTTTCAAAATTTTGTAAATAAGTATGTTTTCTCCTTCAATGATGGGCACTGATAAGGCGTGGATGGGCATGGATAGGCGGCATGGATGGGCTTGGATAGGCGGCACGGATGAGCATGGATGGGCACTGATAGGCGGCACGGATGGGCACTGATAGGCGGCACGGATGGTCACTGATAGGCGGCACAGATGGGCACTTATAGGCGGCATTGTAGTGTAATGTATTGTACTGATGGATGCCAATCAGTGCCAAACAATAATGCATGCCAATCAGTGATGCCCATTGTGGGCACTGATTGGAATCCATTGTGGTCACTGATTGGCATCCATTGTGGGCACTGACTGGCATCTCTGGTGGTCTAGGGTGGCATACCTGGTGCTGGGCATCCCTGGTGGTCTGGTGGAGTCCCTGGTGGTCCAGTGTGGGCATCCTCAGGGGGCTGCATTGATAATCGATCAGCAGAGACCCCCCTGTCAGAGGAGCAGCCGATCGGCTCTCCTCTACTCGTGTCTGTCAGGAAAAGCCAATCAACGGCTCTGATTGGACACGGCTGATCACGTGGTAAAGAGTGTCCAGGGCCGATCCTGACCGGGCTGCACAGGGTGCACCGCACCCCAGAGCTGTAATTTACACTGGCAGAGGGGCGCCAGCTGAAGCTAAGCGAACTGGCTTGCTAGAATCGCCGGCCGCACAGACGGCAGCTAGCTAGCAGCCAGTGACGTCAGTGAGAGACCGCGGCCGCCCCAGCATTCAGAGCGCGCCGCGGCCTCCCCAGCATTCATTGCACGCTGCCTCTGTGGCTACTGTACAAGCTCCGCCCACCTCTGCCATGTTCTTCAGACAGCGTGGCTCAGATGGGGCGGAGCGAATGGAGCGTTGAGAGAAGAGAGAGCTGCTGTGCCAAGCTTGCTGTGAGACAAGTGACCCCTGCACTGCACCAGACCGATAAAGGAAGGAAGTAAGTGACAAAGTTGTGCCCATTAGCGCCCACTGTGTCCATTAAAAGCTGCCACTGTGCCCAATCAAATGCCCACTGTGCCCATCAAACGCCCACTGTGCCCATCAAAAGCTGCCTCTGTGCCCATCAAACGCCCACTGTGCCCATCAAACGCCCACTGTGCCCATCCAAAGCTGCCACTGTGCCCATCAAACGCCCACCGTGCCCATCAAATGCCCACCGTGCCCATCAAAAGCTGCCACTGTGCCCAAACGCAGCCTCTGTGCCCATCAAACGCAGCCTCTGTGCCCATCAAACGCAGCCACTGTGCCCATCAAACGCAGCCACTGTGCCATCAAACGCCCACTGTGCCCATCAAAAGCTACCACTGTGCCCATCAAACACAGCCACTGTGCCCATCAAACGCAGCCATGGTGCCCATCAAACGCAGCCACTGTGCCTATTAAAAGCAGCTACTGTGCCCATCAAACACAGCCACTGTGCCCATCAAAGACAGCCACTGTGCCTATTAAAAGCAGCCACTGTGCCCATCAAACAGCCACTGTGCCCATCAAACGCAGCCACTGTGCCCATCAAAGGCAGCCACTGTGCCATCAAACGCCCACTGTGCCCATAAAACACAGCCACTGTGCCCATCAAACGCAGCCACTGTGCCTATTAAAAGCAGCTACTGTGCCCATCAAACATAGCCACTGTGCCCATCAAACACAGCCACTGTGCCCATCAAACGCAGCCACTGTGCCATCAAACGCAGCCACTGTGCCCATCAAAGGCAGCCACTGTGCCATCAAACGCAGCCACTGTGCCCATCAAACACAGCCACTGTGCCCATCAAACGCAGCCACTGTGCCCATCAAACGCAGCCACTGTGCCCATCAAACGCAGACACTGTGCCTATTAAAAGCAGCTACTGTGCCCATCAAACATGGCCACTGTGCCATCAAACGCAGCCACTGTGCCAATCAAAGGCAGCCACTGTGCCATCAAAAGCTACCACTGTGCCCATCAAAAGCAGCCACGGTGCCCATCAAATGCAGCCACTGTGCCTATTAAAAGCAGCTACTGTGCCCATCAAACATAGCCACTGTGCCCATCAAACACAGCCACTGTGCCCATCAAACGCAGCCACTGTGCCTATTAAAAGCAGCTACTGTGCCCATCAAACATAGCCACTGTGCCCATCAAACGCAGGCCCTGTGCCCATTGAAAGCAGCTACTGTGCCCATCAAACGTAGCCACTGTGCCCATCAAACGCAGCCACTGTCCCCCGCCTAAAAGCAGCCACTGTGCCCAAACGCAGCCACTGTGCCCATTAAAAGCAGCCACTGTGCCCATTAAACACTGCCACTGTGCCCATCAAACACAGCCACTGTGCCATCAAACGCTGCCACTGTGCCCATCAAATGCTGCCACTGTGCCCATCAAACACAGCTACTGTGCCATCAAACGCAGCCACTGTGCCCATCAAATTGTGCCACTACACCCACTCGCTGTCTGCCCGACACTTACCCTGTCTCGGTGGCGGCAGGTGACAGCGGTAAGCGGCGGGACCTTACAGCATGTCAGACAGTGGCTCTGTTTCCCCCATGCGTCTCCCCCCTCCTCCCGATAGGCGTCCAATCGTAGCGCCTGACGTTTCAGCCAATCAGGTGACGGGTAACAGACCCGCGCTCCTGATTGCCTGAGAGACGGTTCAGTGTTAGTAAAGCGAATATTAATTTGCTTTTCTAACACAGCTGGGTGAACTTCTTTGTGCTCACAGTTCACCTTTTTTGAAGCCTATTAGAGCCTATGGCTCTAATCAGGTGCTTTAAAAACACCCCCCGCTGTTGTAATTCTGGAGCCCGGCATCCGAAAAGGGGCTAGGTGCCTGAATAGGGGGTGGCTACAGCGGCCATGGGTAGATTCATGCTATGCAGGGGGGTAGCTGGAGAGAGGGGGCGGCACCGTATACACCGCTCCTAAAGCGCCCCTGCCATTGAAATCGGCAGCGGTGCTTTGCGGGCACTTTTAACCCTTTTTTCGGCTACTAGCGGGGGTTGAAAGCGCCCCACTAGCAGCTGAAAAGCCGCTAGCGCCTCAGTGTGAAAGTGCCCTAAGTGTTCACAACAAAAAAGGGAGAAACACGGCAACCTGGTCCAAAAGGGGAATAAACAAAAAGGCTTCAGGATGAAGACTCCACCCAGGCCAGACCTCCATAATTAAGCCCGATGGTGAAATGCATCGGGACATGGCTTGGGTGGAGTCAGGCTGAAGTCGTCATGTTTACTCACCACTTGGACTGAGTTCCTGTGTGGCAGTGTTTTTCCCTTTCTATGCTACAAAGCCAATGGGTGGGCTCTGTAGCCACATGCACCCTTGAGTAGGAGTCACCGGAGTTGAAAGTGTTACTAAACCCAGGACCCTATAGAAACATAGCAATTTTATGGTCCCGTGGGGTTGCTGTTATTCACAAAATGCAGTTACATTTTTTTTTAAACTTCGAATACATTAACCAATCCGTCCTCGCTTTTGCTTAGTAGTCTGCCTAGTTGAAAAATACCTTTGCATACAAAGTAGACCCCCATTACAGATGGAGAGGTGGAGTTGTTGCCATAGAAACATTAGAAAAGGGGAGGAGTTAGTAAGATGACCACGCCCATGTGGGGGCGCCAGAAATATTTCTGCACCCAGGCGCCTGTGACCCTAGGATCGGCCCTGTCTCCGCCAGAGACTCTTTAACGAGATCGTAGTTGCGGTGTGTCAGACTGACCCATGACCGATGCAGCGGCTTAATATCCTGAGGGCGTCGTATGACGCTCAGTCAGAATATTGAAACCACTTTGCCCCGTCATTCTGCTATATGGCGGGCGGCAGGTGGTTAATGTTTATGTGAATCACATGTGGCTAGAAGAAGTCTGCAATTTAATGATCTGTATAACCTGTTGCTATTGTAATGGAAATTTGTAAGTTCTGTATATAATTGTATTCTATTTTATATGTATTGCACACTGCACGCGCTGTGCATACAGCACTAATAATGTTTTCAGTACATGTTTGCATTCTTTCGAGTCCTGATTAGAATTAGCCTGCCTATGTAATGCCCCTTGTTACCATAAACATACATTTGTAATATTAATGTGATACCTACGTAATCATGTGTATAAAAACCTTCAATTGCGTCATAATAAAGCAGAACAGTTATTTGGAAAGATGCTGAGTGTATCTTTTGTGTCTGTTCCCTACTGCAGTAGTTATTATTAATTTGGAATCACTAATCAATATGAGGATAGGAGTTGCCTATCTATAAAATGTCCAGCTCACTATATTTGATAGGTTTATATAAGGAGAATAATGCTGACTTATCTTTGTAATGAATAAGCGCACCTGTTAGTGTGTGAAACGTGTCTACCATTTGAACTGTTTGGGAACTGTTGGGGAACACTTGGGATGTTTGTTTATTAAACAAGAATTTTGATGGATCTTGGAGTGCAGCCATTTCTTCAGTGTTGACAGGGTCCAGGGCAGCTGCCCCTTTTGCCCTGCCTTAGACGGCCCTGGCTGGAGAACCCCACTCCACCATCATTACCTCTTATTAGAGTCCACTTGTGTTCTCCCATATAGAGGAGTGTATTTCTCCCATGGTTTAGAGAAGCAGGATCTTCCATTCTATGGATAGCATAGGACCCACTGATATTGGGGTACTTTGACGCAGTAAGTGAGCTTAAGCACCATATAGTCATATGGTGTGACTAAATCCCCATATTTTTGGAAAATGTTCAGTAAGGATGAGCTCCGGCGTGTTCGCACACCCCACGTGCAGAGCCCGCCAGGAAGTTGGTACTGCACTGCGCTAATCACAGGCAGTGAGACATTTCCCGATCTCTGCAGCCGCGCTTCGGGACAATGTCTCAATGCCTGTGATTAGTGCAGCACAGTGCCGACTTCCTGGCCGGGGCTCATCCTAAATGTTCAGGTGTTTTAAAAAGCGTGGCAGGAGGTAATTATCATTTTTGCATGTATGCGCTGGAATATTTTGTTTTGTGCAGCCACTGTGTTTCAATGGATATTGATGAGACTACCTGCATAGGGATGCATGGAACACCTGTGCATCCCTGTATGGGTGAGCATGGCCCTCGCATTAGATAACGTATTGATACACCCTGTGTGAATGAAGCCTTATGGTGTTTCTGGGACTGATGTGGGGGTGTTCAGGCACACTGACTGGCTGCACTGATGTAGTAAGTGTGTTAGGGTTTGTTTACACTTGCGGTTCGGAGAGGGGGTTTAAAATCCCATGGTTGAGTTTCATTTTTACCGCCCCTCAAACACTCCCACCTTAGCTTAGAAGGTAGCAGCTGGGGGGGGGGGGGGGGGTACACATGCCATTGCAGGAATTATACTCTGTCATGCTTGGTGGCCGTTGAGCACGACCCATTTAAGTGAATGGAGCTGCGCTGTAATTACCCTGCAATCAAGCACATTGCATGTAGTTGTGGTAGTCCAGCATTTTGAGGTTAAACATTTGTAATATCCTCTGTAGAGCGATTTGAATGCATATTGCTTTTCAGAGAGCCCCACAAGTGTGAATGAGCCCTTCATAATTTTTTTTATAATTTTTTTAGATTTTTTTAGTTTTTGCAATTTTATTTTTTTACATAAAAAAAAAAAAAAAAAAATCACTGTACCGCTCTAGAGACAGTGTCACTATGTTGACATTATACTGCTTTGGTTAATGATCAGAGACACAGTATGCTGCAATGACATACAGTGCCTCTGATCACTTACTAGATCAGTACAATGTCACTATAGTGACACTGCATTGCTCTATTGACAGTGTTCCATGGCATATGCTTTTATTATTATTATTTTTTTATTTCTACAGAATGTAGTACAGTGCCCAACACTGTACTACATACTCACTATCCTCTCACAGCCAATCGCTGTGAGGGGAGAGACTTCACAGGCTGCAGCCTGTGTTTGCATGTGTGATGTGTGGTCACAGTAATCACATGGTACAGGGTCAATAACAGTGACCCTGTACAGTGACCCTGTATCCTGATGTGTGATCCGCTGTGTGCGGTGGACACATCAATCACAGATCTCACTGCTGTCCTGCCCCGGGGCCATGAATGAGTGCCCAAAAAGGGGGACGCACCAATACGTCCTCCCAGAACAGCTGCCACTTGAGGGGTTAAAACATTTTGGTCCATTTGTAGCATATGCAGGCTATTTTGAGGCTTTCTGCACGATTCTTTGCAATTGTTTAAGTCTGAAATGCATACATGAGCTTCGTTAAAGCAAGATTGTGCACTTTTGGCCTCAACATGTCAGTACATAAACACAAAATTGGAAACTGGTATAATGACTAAAAGAAAAAACCTTTAAAAAAATAAATAGTCCATTGAGAACTACAAGCTGTCTTCTGTGGTGGAAGATGGGACTTAGTTTTCACATTCACAGATTCCTGTGAAGGAATGATTGTGGCTGTGTGGGCAGAGACCCGTACAGCCACACTGTTTTCAAAATGTGATAGGGGGCGCTGGAAGAGGATCCCCCACCCACTGTCACAAGAGGGGCGAGGGGGAAATGTATAGTAGCATGTTACTTGTTAGACCCTCAATATGGGTGTAACATGTTACTAAAGGTCAAAGTATCCTTTAACTGCTTTCGGACTGCTTACTGTAGATGTACAGCTACAGGGTGGCCCGGCTGCACTGGATCGCATACATGTATGCCTACCCACCCCCCCGGCTGTGCTGTCATTCGCTACAGCACAAATCGATCAGCGGATCCCGGCCAATGATTTATGGCCAGAACCCGCTGATCAGCTGAGTGAATGACAAAATAGAGCTCTGTGTTGTTTACACAGAGCTCTCTACAGCCAGCAGCAATGTGCCAACTTTTTTCTCCCTGCTAAGCAGGGACCCACAGTTAAGCACACTTAACCCTTTGATTTTCCCTAAATGTTAAACCCTTCCCAGCCACTGTCATCAGTACAGTGACAGTGTATATTATTAGCACTGATTACTGTATTAGTGTCATTGGTCATGTCAGTGTTAGTCAGTTCCCACAAAAGTATCAGTGTCAGATTGCCCGCCGCACAGTTCCTCTATATGTCACTGATCACCACCATTACTAGTAGAAAAAAAATTCCAGTATGTATCCTTTTGTTTGTAGACGCTAAAACTTTAACACAAACCTATCAATATACACTTATTGGGATTGTTTTACCAAAGACACGTAGTAGAATAAATTTTGGCCTAAAGTTATACAGAAATTGTATTTTTTTAATTTTTTTATTGGATATGTTTTATAGCAGAACGTGAAAAATATTGTTTTTTTTCAAAATATTTGGTCTTTTTTTCATTTATATAATAAAAAATAAACACAGTTGTGATCATATACCACCAAAAGAAAGCTCTATTTTTGTGGAAAAAAATTATACTAATTTAATTTGGGTACATTTCATTTGACTGCGCAATTGCTAGATAAAGTTGTGCAGTGCTGAATAGCAAAAAATGGTTTGGTTATAAAAGGGGTAAAATCTTCTGAAGCTTAAATGGTTAAACAATGTTTATAGTTATTGGTCATTATTGGTTTATAACTTATTGGTTGTATTTCTGGATATTGTGTAGCAGTATGCAGCTCAGATGTGTTTGTGAGATCAAGGTGTAAAAACCGATTGCCATGTTAGGAGTCAAAAGTGAGAAAGAGTGCCTGGGAATTTCTTTGCCTGTGCTGTTTTCGGCCAGCTCCTCCTCCCCTCCTGTCCATTCCAGTTGCTTGTATCACATGGGATGGACAGGAGAGCAGGGCCGGTGAAGAACATTGTGCCACAAGAGGACATGCTCCTGCTTGAGAAGTCAACCGCTACTATATTATACCCTGGTGTGCCTCACGTAATGTGCCCTGCTGTATCCCAGAGTGTGCCCTCCTGCCCCCATGTAATATGCCCTGCTGCTCCCCTGCAATGGTCCATGTTGTCCCTATGTAATTTGCCCATGTACCGTCCCCTGCTTGTTCTCCCTGCCCCCCTGTAATGTGCCCTGCTCCTCCCTGTAAGGTGCCCTGCTGAACCACTATGTAATGTTATATAGTTAGTCAGGTTGAAAAAAGAGTCCATCTAGTTCAACCAAAAAAAACAGCAAAAAACATATACTGTAATCACATATACACAATCCTATACCCACAGTTGATCCAGAGGAAGGTGATGTGCCTTGCTGTGACCCATAAAGTGCCCCTTTGCCCCCCCCCCCCCCCTATTGTGCCCTGCTGCCTCCATGTAATATGGCCTGCTGTGCCCTATAATGTGCCTTCCTACTCCCATGTAATGTGCCCTGCTGTTTTCTATAATGTGCCTCCCTGCCTCCATGTAATGTGCCCTGCTGTGCCTGTGTAATGTGGCTTGCTGTGCCCCATAATGTTACTTGATGTCCCCATGTAATGTTCCCCACTGCCCCCTATGTAATGTGCCCTTCTGCCCCCCTGTAATGTGCCCAAAAAATTCTGACAAACACGCGAACACCGTTAAAGTCTAAAACTAATTGCGGCTGTAATGAATTGTCGGGTCTCATTTAAAAAAACGGCATGGGTCCCCCCCCCCCAGTCCATTACCAGGCCCTTTGGGTCTGGTATGAATATTAAGGGGAGCCCAAACCAAAAGTTTGAAAAAACATTGTGTGGGGTCCACCCAAGATCCATACCAGGCCCTTCACTTCTGGTATGGAAAGTAAGGGAAACCCTACGGCAAATTAAAAAAAATGGCATAGGGCCCCCCCCAAAATCCACCGGGCAAGGGTTGTGGGGATGGGGTCCTTGTCCCCATCAACATGGGGACAAGGTGCTTTGGGGGTCTACTCCAAAGCACCCTCCCCATGTTGAGGACATGTGGCCTGGTACGGTTCAGGAGGAGGGGGTCCCACTTTTCTTGTGGCCTGCCAGGTTGCATGCTCGAATAAAGGTCTGGTATGGATTTTGGGGGGGATCCCTATGCCATTTTTTTTTATTTAGTGCAGGGTTTCCCTTAATTTCCATACCAGACCTGAAGGGCCTGGTATGGATTTTGGGGGGACCCCCACGCAATTCTTTTTTACATTTTTGGTTTGGAGTTCCCCTTAATATTCATACCAGACCCAAAGGGCCTGGTAATGGACTGGGGGAACCCATGCCTTTTTTTTCAAAGAGTTTTATCTAGATTGCTGAGACCTGACAATTCATTACAGCTGTAAGTAGTTTTAAATTACTTTTTTCCTTTAGAAATGTTATTTTGCTGTGGTACTGTTCTAAACACAGGAAAACTGCACCACTTTACAGGCATACTATAGACACCCCCCAAGCATGATATTTAAATTAATATTACATTTTTATTGTTTCATTTTAAGCATTAATAAAATCACTGCTCCCGAAAAAACTGCCGTTTTTAAAACTTTTATTTTGCGTTGATGTCCCCTGGGGCAGGACCCGGGTCCCCAAACACATTTTTTTGACAATAACTTGCATATAAGCCTTTAAAATGAGCAACAATTTTTCATGCTAGTGTCCCATAGACTTTAACGGTGTTCCGCGGCTTTCAAATTTGCCATGAACACTGCATAATGTTCGTTGTTCGCCAAACGTTCGAAGAACCAAAGTTTGGGCTGAACTTATGCTCGGGCGGAACCATTCGCCCATCCCTACTCCTGACCCCCTGTGCACTGCGCAGTGTTTTCTCTAACCCCCATTGTTTTCTTCCTGTGCTCTGCCCTGCTAAACCCCTGTGCTCTGCTCTAAACATGTGCAATTCATTTCGGTCCGAAATACAAATTCAGACAAATTTTTGGTTATTTGGAAATTTGGATGTATCTGAATCTTCGGATTAAATAGTAACAAATTTTTGTTTAAATTCTTTAAAATTTGTTTTGTTTTGTTCATTTCTAACAATTAGAATTGCGATCGAAAAATAGCTGGTTGTAATGTAGCAGGCCGGGAAGCCGGCTGTTGCATAATTAACCACTTTCAGACCGGACCATTATGCAGCCTAAAGACCAGAGGACTTTTTACAATTTCGCACTGCACTGGTTTAACTGGTAATTACGCGGTCATGCAATGTTGTACCCAAACGAAATTTGCGTCCTTTTCTTCCCACAAATAGAGCTTTCGTTTGATGGTATTTGATTGCCTCTGCGATTTTTATTTTTTGCGCTATAAACAGAAAAATTTTGAAAAAAAATGATATTTTCTACTTTTTGTTATAAGAAAAATCCAATAAACTCAATTTTAGTCATACTTTTAAGCCAAAATGTATTCAGCCACATGTATTTTGTAAAAAAAAATGTCAATAAGCGTATATTTATTGGTTTGCGCAAAAGTTATAGCGTCTACAAACTAGGGTACATTTTCTGAAATTTACGCAGCTTTTAGTTTACGACTGCCTATCTCATTTCCTGAGGTGCTAAAATGGCAGGGAAGTACAAAACCCCCCCAAATGACCCCATTTTGGAAAGTAGACACCCTAAGGAAATTGCTAAGAGGCATTTTGAGCCCATTGAATATTTTATTTTTTTGTCCCAAGTGATTGAATAATGACAAAAAAAAAAAAAAAATGTTTACAAAAAGTTGTCACTAAATGATATATTTCTCACACATGCCATGGGCATATGTGGAATTACACCCCAAAATATATTCTGCTGCTTCTTCTGAGTACGGGGATACCACATGTGTGGGACTTTTTGGGAGCCTATCCGTGTACGGGACCCCGAAAGCCAAGCACCGCCTTCAGGATTTCCAAGGGTGTAAATTTTTGATTTCACTCCTCACTACCTATCACTACCTATCACAGTTTTGAAGGCCATAAAATGCCAAGATGGCACAAAACCCCCCCAAATGACCCCATTTTGGAAAGTAGACACCCCAAGCTATTTGCTGAGTGGCATGTTGAGTCCATGGAATATTTTATATTTTGCCACAAGTAGCGGGAAAAATGACAAACTTTTTTTTTTTTTTTGCCCAAAGTTGTCACTAAATGATATATTTCTCACACATGCCATGGGCATATGTGAAATTACACCCCAAAATAAATTCTGCTGCTTCTTCTGAGTACGGGGATACCACATGTGTGGGACTTTTTGGGAGCCTATCCGTGTACGGGACCCCGAAAACCAAGCACCGCCTTCAGGATTTCTAAGGGTGTAAATTTTTGATTTCACTCCTCACTACCTATCACTACCTATCACAGTTTTGAAGGCCATAAAATGCCAAGATGGCACAAACCCCCCCCAAATGACCCCATTTTGGAAAGTAGACACCCCAAGCTATTTGCTGAGTGGCATGTTGAGTCCATGGAATATTTCATATTTTGCCACAAGTAGCGGGAAAAATGACAAACTTTTTTTTTTTTTTTGCCCAAAGTTGTCACTAAATGATATATTTCTCACACATGCCATGGGCATATGTGGAATTACACCCCAAAATAAATTCTGCTGCTACTTCTGAGTACGGGGATACCACATGTGTGGAACTTTTTGGGAGCCTATCTGTGTACGGGACCCCGAAAACCAAGCACCGCCTTCAGGATTTCCAAGGGCGTAAATTTTTGATTTCACTCCTCACTACCTATCACTACCTATCACAGTTTTGAAGGCCATAAAATGCCAAGATGGCACAAAACCCCCCCAAATGACCCCATTTTGGAAAGTAGACACCCCAAGCTATTTGCTGAGAGGCATGTTGAGTCCATGGAATATTTTATATTTTGCCACAAGTAGCGGGAATAATTACAAACTTTTTTTTTTTTTTTTTTTTTTGCCCAAAGTTGTCACTAAATTATATATTGCTCACACATGCCATGGGCATATGTGGAATTACACCCCAAAATATATTCTGCTGCTTCTCCTGAGTATGGGGATACTACATGTGTGGGAATTTTTGGGAGCCTATCCGTGTACGGGACCCCGAAACCAAGCACCGCCTTCAGGATTTCTAAGGGCGTAAATTTTTGATTTCACTCCTCACTACCTATCACAGTTTTGAAGGCCATAAAATGCCCAGATGGCACAAAACCCCCCCAAATGACCCCATTTTGGAAAGTAGACACCCCAAGCTATTTTATGAGAGGCATGGTGAGTATTTTGCAGCTCTCATTTTTTTTTGAAAATGAAGAAAGAAAAGAAAAAAAAATTTTTTTTTTATTTTTTCAATTTTCAAAACTTTGTGACAAAAAGCGAGATCTGCAAAATACTCACCATACCTCTCAGCAAATAGCTTGGGGTGTCTACTTTCCAAAATGGGGTCATTTGGGGGTATTTTGTGCCATCTGGGCATTCCATGGCCTCTGAAACTGTGATAGGCAGTGAGGAGTGAATTCACAAATTCACACCCTTAGAAATCCTGAAGGTGGTGCTTGGTTTTTGGGGCCCCGTACGTGGCTAGGCTCCCAAAAAGTCCCACACATGTGGTATCCCCGTACTCAGGAGAAGCAGCAGAATGTATTTTGGGGTGTAATTCCACATATGCCCATGACATGTTTGAGCAATATATCATTTAGTGACAACTTTGTGCAAAAAAAAAAAAAAAAAATAATAATTATTATTTTTCCCGCAACTTGTGTCAAAATATAAAATATTCCATGGACTCGACATGCCTCTCAGCAAAAAGCTTGGGGTGTCTACTTTCCGAAATGGGGTCATTTGGGGGGGTTTTGAACTGTCCTGGAATTTTATGCACAACATTTAGACGCTTATGTCACACATTACCCACTCTTCTAACCACTTGAAGACAAAGCCCTTTCTGACACTTTTTGTTTACATGAGAAAATAATTTTTTTTTTCAAGAAAATTACGTTGAACCCCCAAACAATATATATTTTTTTAAAGCAAAGGCCCTACAGATTAAAATGGTGGGTGTTTCATTTTTTTTTTTTTTCACTCAGTATTTGCGCAGCGATTTTTCAAACGTATTTTTTTGGGAAAAAACACACTTTTTTAAATTTTAATGCACTAAAACACACTATCTTGCCCAAATATTTGATGAAATAAAAAATTAGATCTTAGGCCGAGTACATAGATACCAAACACGACATGCTTTAAAATTGCGCAGAAACGTGCAGCGGTGACAAACTACATACATTTTTAAAAGCATTTAAACGCCTTTACAGGTTACCACTTTAGATTTACGGAGGAGGTCTACTGCTAAAATTACTGCCCTCGATCTGACCTTCGCAGTGATACCTCACATGCATGGTGCAATTGCTGTTTACATATGACGCCAGACCGACGCTTGCGTTCGCCTTTGCGCGAGAGCAGGGGGGGACAGGGGTGCTTTTTTTTTTTTTTTTTTTTTATTTATTATTGATTTTGCTTTTTTATTTTATTTTTCAACTGTTCCTTTCATTTATATATATATTTTTTATCATTTTTATTGCTATCTCAGGGAATGTAAATATCCCCTATGATAGCAATAGGTAGTGACAGGTACTCTTTTTTGAAAAAATTGGGGTCCATTAGACCCTAGATCTGTCGTCTGCCCTCAAAGCATCTGACCACACCAAGATCGGTGTGATAAAATACTTTCCCAATTTCCCAATGGCGCTGATTATATCCGGCGAAATATAAGTCATGAAATGCTCGTAGCTTCCGGTTTCTTAGGCCATAGAGATGATTGGAGCCATTCTGGTCTCTGATCAGCTCTATGGTCAGCTGGCGGAACCACCGGCTGCATTCTCAGGTTCCCTGTTGGGACAGGAGAGCCAGAGAAAACCATGGAAGACGGTGGGAGGGGGGGGCATTCCCTCCCACTGCTTGTAAAAGCAGTCTAGAGACTAATTAGCCACTAGGATTGCTTTTACATGAAAGCCGACCGCTGGCTGAAAAGAATGATACCAAGATAATGCCTAATCCTGCCGGCATCATTCTGGTATAACCACTCAAAGTCCAGCAACATACCAGTACGTTGCTGGCCCTTGTTTGGCATATATTGTAATCTTTTTTTTCATGCAGCCTGTGGGCTGAACGAAAAAAAAAGATTGATCGGTGGGTATGCCCACCATTAGAACCTCCCTTCATCCACCCACTTCTAATGATGGGCATACATGCACCATTTTGTTTTTAACTGTGGTGGTGAAATCACCTCCAACAGCACTGGAGTCACGGATTTATGTATCGTGGGAGCAAGCGCTGTTGCTGCCAAGATAAATAAATCCGCGCTGCAGCTGAATGGCGTACCTGCTAAGCAAATTATGGTTAACAATAAAACAAAGTAACATTACAGTAGAACAGTAAGATTTACCATACCTGCAAAGCAAATACCAAAAAAAACATAGTAAAAAATAAAACATTTTTTAATGCAACCTGTGCCTAAAATATATATATGCCGAAGCATGGGGGCATCCTCCCGCAAAAAAGTTATGCCGCGTACACACGGTCGGAATTTTCCACGGGCAAGCCTCCGTCGGAATTTCAACCGTATGTAGGCGGCATTAGGAGCAAATCGCTCCTCCGCCCTCTGCTGCCCCCATGCTTCGGCATATATGCTCTTTTTTTTTAACTGTGGTGGTGAAATCACCTCCTACAGCGTTGGAGTCACGGCTTTATGTATCGTGGGAGCAAACGCTGTTGCTGTCAAGATAGATAAATCCGCGCTGCAACTGAATGGCGTACCTGAAAACAAAAAAAATGGTTAACAATAAAACATTGCAGAATAGAATACAGTAAAAAGGAGAACAATAGAGAGAGAATAGAGAGAAAGAGAACAATAAAACAACTATTTTTGTTTTTTTTATTTTATATTTTTTTTGTTTTATTTTTTACTTTTTTTTTTTAAACTTTTGTTTGTAACTGTAACAGTTCTAACGGAACTGTTGTAACGGTTCCATCGGTTTTGGTCTCAAAATGCGATGGCATTCTTGAGAACGTGTGCCTAGTCTGTGCAATGCTGTACCCTACGCTAATACTCAACTAGTGTATGGTAGCGTTCAAAACATTCACCGATGCAAAGACCAGGATTGTCAGGACAGCGGGGACAATAATAGCGGGTGTCACGCCTAAATCCGCGCTTTCTGCAGACACGACATTTTCTTTGGGGGGCTTGTTGGGTAGGGGTACTCGGGAGGACATAAATAAAATGCCGCTCATGCAGCCGGCTAACTGCATTTGGAGTACCGTCTGGAAACAGAAGGGCTCCGATGATCTCTTCCTGGAATTTAAGGAAGGATCCAGTACGTCCTGAAGCTCCGTATAGCACATGAGCGTTCAGCAAAGCCAATTGGAAAAGGTAAATAGACACTTTTTTGTACCAGCGTCTAGCCTTACGGGCAACTAGGTACGGCGCCAACAACTGGTCGTTGAGGTCCACCCCTCCCATGTTTTGGTTGTACTCGTGGACACAGAGGGGTTTCGTCACAACACCAGCCGCCGTAGTAATTTGGACCGTCGTGTCTGCATGAAGGGAGGTAAGAACGAAAACATTCTTATTATCCCTCCACTTCATAGCGAGCAAGTTATTACACTTCAAGCAGGCTCTCTCCCCCAGCCTAAGACGGGACTCTACAAGCCGCTGGGGAAAGCCCCGGCGATTAGGTCGCACGGTGCCACATGCTCCAATCTGATGATCAAACAAATGACTAAACAGTGGCACGCTCGTGTAATAATTATCCACGTACAAGTGGTACCCCTTTCCGAATAAGGGTGACACCAAGTCCCACACAATCTTGCCAGCGCTCCCTATGTAGTCAGGGCAGTTTGTCGGCTCTATGTGGCTATCTTTGCCCTCATAAACCATAAATTTACATGTATAGCCTGTGGCCCTGTCACAGAGCTTATACATCTTGACCCCGTATCTGGCACGCTTGCTGGGAAGGTATTGTTTGAATGACAAGCGGCCAGTAAACTTAATCAGGGACTCGTCAACGCAGACAACTTGATGGGGAGTAAACAAGTCTGCAAAACGTTGGTTGAAATGGTTTATGAGGGGCCGAATTTTATAGAGCCGATCGTATGCAGGGTCTCCACGAGGACGACAGAGTTCATTGTCGTTGAAGTGCATGAACCGCAAAATCTGTTCGTATCGTGCCCTGGACATGGAGGCAGAGAACACGGGCATATGGTACATTGGCTCAGTGGACCAATATGAACGCAACGTACCCATTTTAACTATGCCCATGATGAGGGAAAGGCCCAGAAAGATCTTAAATTCGGGGACCGTAATTGGTCTCCAATCTCTGGCAAGGGTGGACAACTGGGGATTAGCAGCGATGTGTTGACCAGCGTACAAATTGGTTTGGTCCACAATAGATCTATAGAGATCTTCGGTGAAAAACAGCGAAAAAAAATCAAGTGACGTAAAATCAGCTGTTTCCACCTGAATACCGGGTTGGCCAGTGAGTGGGGGAAGTACGGGTTCTGCAGAAGTGGTGGGCACCCAATCAGGATTGGCAAATTCTGCAGGAAGGGCACTATGGGCACGACGGGCCTGTCTTTGTCGTCTTCTTGGTGGCAGCGGGACACTACTTGTGCTTGCCACCTCGCCAGCTGAAACTGCACTTATGGGACTCGCCACGTCACCACGTGATACTGCAGTGCTGGTTTGACTACGTCCAGGGTGTACTAGGCCGCTGGTGCTTGCCTGTTCACCAGAAGGAATAGCGGCTCTAGTACGTCTCTGCCTCCTACGAGCGACCTGCGGTTCCTGCACCTCAACAACAGAAGAAGGAGTTTGGGGTCTGGTACGCCTGACCTTAGCAGGGACCACAACTCCGCCGTCAGAGCTATCTGTCATGGAGCCGCTGTCGTCTACTGGGTCGTATTCTGAGCCTGATTCTGACAGATGAGTGACCTCCTCTTCACTATCTGTCATGCTCAGAAACAAGTAGGCCTGTTCACTAGTGTACGTTTGACTTGCCATTTTGGGCTCTAAATTTAGTAGTACACTAGTGAGACTCACAGGAAAAAAAAAAGCTCCTGACTGTTAGCGACTGAATCAAAACGCTACCAAAAAAACTGTAAGCGATCGCAGGGATCAGGCCTGACTCTGCGAACGCTGCAGTTATGTGTGCTTAGTGTTTTGTAAGTGACAGTGATCGATCGATACTGCACTTGGGTGGGCTGGGCGGAGGGGGAAAACGCAGGTGCTAGCAGGTATCTGGGCTGATCCCGCTAACAATGCGTTTTTGGGAACCCTAAACAGCTGGGGACGCTAGTATAGATCTGATCAGATCAGATATCGATCTGTTCAGATTCTATACCACTAAGGGAGGTGTATGCTGCGTGCGTGGGTGTTTGCGGTACTGGCACTAACCCGACGCTGCCTGGGGCGACGCAGACCCTATTTGACTCTAAAACCTTACTTATATCACCCGCCGGGCGATCAGGGGGTTAAACCTTTATTAGGTAATAAACGGCGGGTGCCCTGAAACTATAAAAAATAAACTAACTGACCAGCGTCACCCGTAACAGTTATATGGTGATCACTGGTGAAAGGGTTAACTAGGGGGCACTCAGGGGGTTAAAACCTTTAGTAGGTAGTATATGGGGGGTCCCTGACCATATAAAAACGCTGCGGCAAACCTAAATACCTACCTCCCTAACTAGCGTCAACTGTGACACTAATACAGCGATCAAAAAAACGATCGCTTAGTGACACTGGTGACGGGGGGTGATCACGGGGTTAAACCTTTATTAGGGGGGGTTCCTAGACCTAAAGGGGGCTAAATCTAACTGCCCTAACAGTTATTAGGGTCACAATGCACCAATGCAGTTAACAGTAAAAAAAAAAAAAAAAAAATAAAAAAAAAACTGCTTTGGTGTCACTGTGACAGGGGGTGCAGGGGGGCAATCGGGGAGGGGGGGTACTGGGGTGTGAAATGTGTGCCTAGAATGTTCTACTGTTAGTGTAGTGTAGTGTAGTGTAGGTGTTGTGCAACTCACGTGTCTTCTCTCCTCGGCGTCGGTTCGAAAAGACCGCCACGAGGAGAGATGACCTCACTTCCCCTGGCTCTGTACACAATACAGAGCCAGGGGAAGCATTCCATTGGCTGGGAGCGATCGCGAGGGGGGGGGCACGAATGAGTGCCCCCCCCCTCATCTCCGATCCCTCCCCCAATGTCCCGGACAATTTACAGACACAGGGGCGGGCCCGATCGGCCCCCCACCCGCGTCTGTTAGGGATGACATCACTTCCTCTAGCCCTGTTTACATGACGGGGCTAGAGGAAGTGTTTCATTGGCTGGGAGCGATCGCGAGGGGGGGGCCACGAATGAGTGGCCTCCCCCTCATCTCCGATCGCTCCCCCAACGATGCCGACCGCCGCAGGCACCGGGGGGGGGCCCGATCGGGCCCCCCACCCGCAGACAGGTAGGGACGTATATATACGCCCTCCTGCCTGTACGTGCCATTCTGTCGACGTATATCGTCGTGCGGCGGTCGGCAAGTGGTTAACAACTGATGACTCATCAGCTGTCAGCTGGCTTCCCCACTGGCAGCTGAAATGTAAACAAAACAATGCAGGCAATAGAAAATTAAAAAAAAACTGCATGGGTCCCCGTCTAGGTCTGGTATGGATTCTACGGGGAACCCCATGCCAAAAGAAAGACAAAATGGGGTGCCCATTTAGCGAGGCGCCCTCTGAAACCATACCAGGCCACATGCCCTCAACATGGGTTCTTCAATAGGTAAGGGGCGGGGCCATCTGGTGACCCTGCTCCCTGGTGACATCATCGACGCAGCATGCCCGGTCGGGGATGTCACAAGGGGGCGGGGTCACCCACTGACATCGGGTGACCCTGCCCCTTAGCTATTTAAGAAATGTCAGACGGCGGAGCAGGCAGTCCACGGGGGCATTAGAAGTGGCCAGAGGTGTTTTTTTTCTCTTTCAATATTTTTGAGTTTTGACAAAAGACAAATTAAGCAAACATGAACGGTCGGCCTGCAGATCCCACAATGATGAATTACAGTTCCAAAAATCACAACTTATTTTGAGAGAGTAAATATAAATTCAAGATTAAAGACGAGACTCATAAGAATTAATTCATTAATTCATAACTAATAAGAATTAACTGGCGAATCCCTCTGAATTAGGAGAAGCAGCACCTTCCCTGATCTCGGGACTCCAAGGAATTTATATTACTGACAGTCCATCCAGGTGTCTACCCTAAGCTCCGCCTGCCAGGAGGACTGCCGCCACCCCACCCCAATGGGAGCAAACTGTGGACATGACGGCACCCGACCGACCGACCAGGGACCAGTAGCCAACCCCCCAAACTACATCAGTCTGGGGTCAAAGGGTCCATCAAGACCAGGGAAGGGCTAATCACAAATGAGTAAGCCATTCTTAGTAAGCATATTGAACAAGACTTTGTGTTGGCTATCAAGAATATCCTTCGGAATTTTGCAGATTACTATTATTCATAGGAATGCAAACCCCATCCCCCCCCCCCCAGAAGAAGACTGTCAAAGAAGAGGAGAGAAGATTAGAAAGAGAAGGCGGCCTCAGAAAAGAAGGCAGAGAAGAGAGGCTGTTGGCGAGAGAAGTCTACAAGGACACTCCTACTACTTTTCCGCCTAGCTGTCGCAAAGGAGATTGAAGGTTTTTTCCATGCCCCTGCCAGCGTAATATTGGCTCCCAGGAGGATGAAAAAGAATAAAGTTTGAGTGTGTTTGGAGACTTGTTCGACCTTCCCTCCTTAAAGGGCAATTGTGGGTTCTGCCACCCCTGTGACTTTCCTTTTTAGATTGAAGATTTAATTCCAGTATGATCTAATGCGGGGACAAGACCACCATGTATGGAACATGGAGCCCACCGGGTTACACTCTCTGTAGCACAGTGGGGAGGAATCTGGGTATATTGTGGCAAGTCTAGCAGGAACATAATACTATCTTGTAAGGATCTTTACATTTGCTTCAATCAAAGATACGTTCATGATACCTTTAGATGCTTGTTCAAGCGATTGGAACCATCGAGTTTGGTCCCATGAGAACTCCACGTCCGATTCCCAGGCTCGGCCTAAGATGCTTTGTCGTCTCTGTGTGCCAGTAAGGAATAAATGATTGAGATACCTCCCCTCTGATCCATGATATTGGAGCACCATTGTTTGTAAAGTGTGGATTTGGGGGGGTTCAGGTTTGTCCAGCCAGATAGAATGGAGGATTACAAGTTTGCTTATACAGTATCCTAGGGAGATATGTCCTATTGAGTTGAAAAAATGGCCTTTTCGGAATAGACCTTTATTGAGCCACCAACGGAAGGCTTGTATGTTCATCCCCGGGAGAAATGAGGAGTTAGGAAACAGGTATGAAAGTGGTCTTGTGCAGGATATTAGGGAGTTAAGTTTGTGTAAGGAGCCACACAATGTAAAGGAATCGGATAAGGTGGGCGCTAGGTTTGAGGGTCTCGATGAGGGTTTACACACAATAGCTCCTATGTGTGCTGACACACACACACACACACTAGCTCCTATGTGTGCTGACACACACACACACTAGCTCCTATGTGTGCTGACACACACACACTAGCTCCTATGTGTGCTGACACACACTAGCTCCTATGTGTGCTGACACACACACACACTAGCTCCTATGTGTGCTGACACACACACACTAGCTCCTATGTGTGCTGACACACACACACACACACTAGCTCCTATGTGTGCTGACACACACCCACTAGCTCCTATGTGTGCTGACACACACACTAGCTCCTATGTGTGCTGACACACACACACTAGCTCCTATGTGTGCTGACACACACACACTAGCTCCTATGTGTGCTGACACAAACACACAATAGCTCCTATGTGTGCTGACACACACACACTAGCTCCTATGTGTGCTGACACACACACACACTAGCTCCTATGTGTGCTGACACACACACACACACACTAGCTCCTATGTGTGCTGACACACACACACACTAGCTCCTATGTGTGCTGACACACACACACTAGCTCCTATGTGTGCTGACACACACACACACACTAGCTCCTATGTGTGCTGACACACACACACACACACTAGCTCCTATGTGTGCTGACACACACACACTAGCTCCTATGTGTGCTGACACACACACACTAGCTCCTGTGTGTGCTGACACACACACACTAGCTCCTATGTGTGCTGACACACACACACTAGCTCCTATGTGTGCTGACACACACACACTATAGCTCCTATGTGTGCTGACACACACACACTAGCTCCTATGTGTGCTGACACACTAGCTCCTATGTGTGCTGACACACACACTAGCTCCTATGTGTGCTGACACACACACACTAGCTCCTATGTGTGCTGACACACACACACACTAGCTCCTATGTGTGCTGACACACACACACTAGCTCCTATGTGTGCTGACACACACACACTAGCTCCTATGTGTGCTGACACACACACACACACACACACACTAGCTCCTATGTGTGCTGACACACACACACAGCTCCTATGTGTGCTGACACACACACACTAGCTCCTATGTGTGCTGACACACACACACTAGCTCCTATGTGTGCTGACACACACACACACTAGCTCCTATGTGTGCTGACACACACACACACTACACTAGCTCCTATGTGTGCTGACACACACACACTATAGCTCCTATGTGTGCTGACACACACACTAGCTCCTATGTGTGCTGACACACACACACTAGCTCCTATGTGTGCTGACACAAACATACTATAGCTCCTATGTGTGCTGACACACACACACTAGCTCCTATGTGTGCTGACACACACACACACTAGCTCCTATGTGTGCTGACACACACACACACACAGCTCCTATGTGTGCTGACACACACACACACTAGCTCCTATGTGTGCTGACACACACACACTAGCTCCTATGTGTGCTGACACACACACACTAGCTCCTATGTGTGCTGACACACACACACTAGCTCCTATGTGTGCTGACACACACACTAGCTCCTATGTGTGCTGACACACACACACTAGCTCCTATGTGTGCTGACACACACACACACACACACACTAGCTCCTATGTGTGCTGACACACACACACACACACTAGCTCCTATGTGTGCTGACACACACACACACACTAGCTCCTATGTGTGCTGACACACACACACACACACACTAGCTCCTATGTGTGCTGACACACACACACTAGCTCCTATGTGTGCACTGACACACACACACACTAGCTCCTATGTGTGCTGACACACACACACACACTAGCTCCTATGTGTGCTGACACACACACACTAGCTCCTATGTGTGCTGACACACACACACTAGCTCCTATGTGTGCTGACACACACACACACTAGCTCCTATGTGTGCTGACACACACACACACACAGCTCCTATGTGTGCTGACACACACACACTAGCTCCTATGTGTGCTGACACACACACACACACACTAGCTCCTATGTGTGCTGACACAAACACACACTAGCTCCTATGTGTGCTGACACACACACACTAGCTCCTATGTGTGCTGACACACACACACACACACACACACTAGCTCCTATGTGTGCTGACACACACACACACAGCTCCTATGTGTGCTGACACACACACACACACACACACACACACTAGCTCCTATGTGTGCTGACACACACACACACTCCTATGTGTGCTGACACACACACTGACTAGCTCCTATGTGTGCTGACACACACACACTAGCTCCTATGTGTGCTGACACACACACACACTAGCTCCTATGTGTGCTGACACACACACACACACACACACTAGCTCCTATGTGTGCTGACACACACACACACTAGCTCCTATGTGTGCTGACACACACACACTAGCTCCTATGTGTGCTGCTGACACACACACACACACTAGCTCCTATGTGTGCTGACACACACACACACACACTAGCTCCTATGTGTGCTGACACACACACACTATAGCTCCTATGTGTGCTGACACACACACACACACACACACACACAGCTCCTATGTGTGCTGACACACACACACACACACACTAGCTCC
>CM053031.1:189298603-189306103 GCA_028564925.1 Lithobates sylvaticus | reverse complement strand
ACACACACACACTAGCTCCTATGTGTGCTGACACACACACACACACTAGCTCCTATGTGTGCTGACACACACACACACTAGCTCCTATGTGTGCTGACACACACACACTAGCTCCTATGTGTGCTGACACACACACACACACTAGCTCCTATGTGTGCTGACACACACACACACACTAGCTCCTATGTGTGCTGACACACACACACACTAGCTCCTATGTGTGCTGACACACACACACACACTAGCTCCTATGTGTGCTGACACACACACACACTAGCTCCTATGTGTGCTGACACACACACACTAGCTCCTATGTGTGCTGACACCACACACACACACTAGCTCCTATGTGTGCTGAACACACACACACTAGCTCCTATGTGTGCTGACACACACACACACTAGCTCCTATGTGTGCTGACACACACACACTCACATGTGTGCTGACACACACACACTAGCTCCTATGTGTGCTGACACACACACACTAGCTCCTATGTGTGCTGACACACACACACTAGCTCCTATGTGTGCTGACACACACACACTCACTAGCTCCTATGTGTGCTGACACACACACACTAGCTCCTATGTGTGCTGACACACACACACACTAGCTCCTATGTGTGCTGACACACACACACACACTAGCTCCTATGTGTGCTGACACACACACACACACACACACACACTAGCTCCTATGTGTGCTGACACACACACACACTAGCTCCTATGTGTGCTGACACACACACACTAGCTCCTATGTGTGCTGACACACACACACACACACACTAGCTCCTATGTGTGCTGACACACACACACACTAGCTCCTATGTGTGCTGACACACACACTAGCTCCTGTGTGTGCTGACACACACACTAGCTCCTGTGTGTGCTGACACACACACACACACTACTCCTATGTGTGCTGACACACACACACACTAGCTCCTATGTGTGCTGACACACACACACTAGCTCCTATGTGTGCTGACACACACACACTAGCTCCTATGTGTGCTGACACACACACACACACAGCTCCTATGTGTGCTGACACACACACACACACACACACACACACTAGCTCCTATGTGTGCTGACACACACACACACTAGCTCCTATGTGTGCTGACACACACACACTAGCTCCTATGTGCTGACACACACACACACTAGCTCCTATGTGTGCTGACACACCACACTAGCTCCTATGTGTGCTGACACACACACACTAGCTCCTATGTGTGCTGACACACACACACACTAGCTCCTATGTGTGCTGACACACACACACTAGCTCCTATGTGTGCTGACACACACACACACTAGCTCCTATGTGTGCACTGACACACACACACTAGCTCCTATGTGTGCTGACACACACACACACACAGCTCCTATGTGTGCTGACACACACACACACACTCCTATGTGTGCTGACACACACACACACACTAGCTCCTATGTGTGCTGACACACACACACACACTAGCTCCTATGTGTGCTGACACACACACACACTAGCTCCTATGTGTGCTGACACACACACACTACACACACACACTAGCTCCTATGTGTGCTGACACACACACACTAGCTCCTATGTGTGCTGACACACACACACACACACTAGCTCCTATGTGTGCTGACACACACACACACACTAGCTCCTATGTGTGCTGACACACACACACTAGCTCCTATGTGTGCTGACACACACACACTAGCTCCTATGTGTGCTGACACACACACACACACACACACTAGCTCCTATGTGTGCTGACACACACACACACTCCTATGTGTGCTGACACACACACTACTAGCTCCTATGTGTGCTGACACACACACACACACACTAGCTCCTATGTGTGCTGACACACACACACTAGCTCCTATGTGTGCTGACACACACACACTAGCTCCTATGTGTGCTGACACACACACACTAGCTCCTATGTGTGCTGACACACACACACACACAGCTCCTATGTGTGCTGACACACACACACTAGCTCCTATGTGTGCTGCTGACACACACACACACACTAGCTCCTATGTGTGCTGACACACACACACACAGCTCCTATGTGTGCTGACACACACACACACACACACTAGCTCCTATGTGTGCTGACACACACACACACACTAGCTCCTATGTGTGCTGACACACACACACTAGCTCCTATGTGTGCTGACACACACACACTAGCTCCTATGTGTGCTGACACACACACACTAGCTCCTATATGTGCTGACACACACACACTAGCTCCTATGTGTGCTGACACACACACACTAGCTCCTATGTGTGCTGACACACACACACTAGCTCCTATGTGTGCTGACACACACACACTAGCTCCTATGTGTGCTGACACACACACACTAGCTCCTATGTGTGCTGACACACACACACACTAGCTCCTATGTGTGCTGAACACACACACACTAGCTCCTATGTGTGCTGACACACACACACTAGCTCCTATGTGTGCTGACACACACACACACTAGCTCCTATGTGTGCTGACACACACACTAGCTCCTATGTGTGCTGACACACACACACTAGCTCCTATGTGTGCTGACACACACACACACTAGCTCCTATGTGTGCTGACACACACACACTAGCTCCTATGTGTGCTGACACACACACACTAGCTCCTATGTGTGCTGACACACACACACTAGCTCCTATGTGTGCTGACACACACACACTAGCTCCTATGTGTGCTGACACACACACACTAGCTCCTATGTGTGCTGACACACACACACTAGCTCCTATGTGTGCTGACACACACACACTAGCTCCTATGTGTGCTGACACACACACACTAGCTCCTATGTGTGCTGACACACACACACTAGCTCCTATGTGTGCTGACACACACACACACACACACACACTAGCTCCTATGTGTGCTGACACACACACACTAGCTCCTATGTGTGCTGACACACACACACTAGCTCCTATGTGTGCTGACACACACACACTAGCTCCTATGTGTGCTGACACACACACACTAGCTCCTATGTGTGCTGACACACACACACACACACACAGCTCCTATGTGTGCTGACACACACACACACAGCTCCTATGTGTGCTGACACACACACACTAGCTCCTATGTGTGCTGACACACACACACTAGCTCCTATGTGTGCTGACACACACACACACACTAGCTCCTATGTGTGCTGACACACACACACTAGCTCCTATGTGTGCTGACACACACACACTAGCTCCTATGTGTGCTGACACACACACACTAGCTCCTATGTGTGCTGACACACACACACACTAGCTCCTATGTGTGCTGACACACACACACACACTAGCTCCTATGTGTGCTGACACACACACACTAGCTCCTATGTGTGCTGACACACACACACTAGCTCCTATGTGTGCTGACACACACTCACTAGCTCCTATGTGTGCTGACACACACACACTAGCTCCTATGTGTGCTGACACACACACACACTAGCTCCTATGTGTGCTGACACACACACACACTAGCTCCTATGTGTGCTGACACACACACACACACTAGCTCCTATGTGTGCTGACACACACACACACACACTAGCTCCTATGTGTGCTGACACACACACACTAGCTCCTATGTGTGCTGACACACACACACTAGCTCCTATGTGTGCTGACACACACACTAGCTCCTATGTGTGCTGACACACACACACTAGCACCTATGTGTGCTGACACACACACACTAGCTCCTATGTGTGCTGACACACACACACTAGCTCCTATGTGTGCTGACACACACACACTAGCTCCTATGTGTGCTGACACACACACACACTCTCCTATGTGTGCTGACACACACACACTAGCTCCTATGTGTGCTGACACACACACACTAGCTCCTATGTGTGCTGACACCACACACACTAGCTCCTATGTGTGCTGACACACACACACTAGCTCCTATGTGTGCTGACACACACACACACACACAGCTCCTATGTGTGCTGACACACACACACACACACTAGCTCCTATGTGTGCTGACACACACACACACACTAGCTCCTATGTGTGCTGACACACACACACTAGCTCCTATGTGTGCTGACACACACACACTAGCTCCTATGTGTGCTGACACACACACACACTAGCTCCTATGTGTGCTGACACACACACACACACTAGCTCCTATGTGTGCTGACACACACACACACACACACACACTAGCTCCTATGTGTGCTGACACACACACACACTAGCTCCTATGTGTGCTGACACACACACACACACACACACACACTAGCTCCTATGTGTGCTGACACACACACACACACTAGCTCCTATGTGTGCTGACACACACACTAGCTCCTATGTGTGCTGACACACACACACTAGCTCCTATGTGTGCTGACACACACACACTAGCTCCTATGTGTGCTGACACACACACACACAGCTCCTATGTGTGCTGACACACACACACACTAGCTCCTATGTGTGCTGACTGACACACACACACTAGCTCCTATGTGTGCTGACACACACACACTAGCTCCTATGTGTGCTGACACACACACACACTACCTCCTATGTGTGCTGACACACACACACTAGCTCCTATGTGTGCTGACACACACACACTAGCTCCTATGTGTGCTGACACACACACACTAGCTCCTATGTGTGCTGACACACACACACTAGCTCCTATGTGTGCTGACACACACACACACTAGCTCCTATGTGTGCTGACACACACACACACACACTAGCTCCTATGTGTGCTGACACACACACACTAGCTCCTATGTGTGCTGACACACACACACTAGCTCCTATGTGTGCTGACACACACACACTAGCTCCTATATGTGCTGACACACACACACTAGCTCCTATGTGTGCTGACACACACACACTAGCTCCTATGTGTGCTGACACACACACACTAGCTCCTATGTGTGCTGACACACACACACTAGCTCCTATGTGTGCTGACACACACACACTAGCTCCTATGTGTGCTGACACACACACACACACACTAGCTCCTATGTGTGCTGACACACACACACACTAGCTCCTATGTGTGCTGACACACACACACTAGCTCCTATGTGTGCTGACACACACACACTAGCTCCTATGTGTGCTGACACACACACACTAGCTCCTATGTGTGCTGACACACACACACACTAGCTCCTATGTGTGCTGACACACACACACACAGCTCCTATGTGTGCTGACACACACACACACTAGCTCCTATGTGTGCTGACACACACACACACTAGCTCCTATGTGTGCTGACACACACACACACACTAGCTCCTATGTGTGCTGACACACACACACACACTAGCTCCTATGTGTGCTGACACACACACACACACACACACACTAGCTCCTATGTGTGCTGACACACACACACTAGCTCCTATGTGTGCTGACACACACACACTAGCTCCTATGTGTGCTGACACACACACACACACACACACTAGCTCCTATGTGTGCTGACACACACACACACACACTAGCTCCTATGTGTGCTGACACACACACACACACACTAGCTCCTATGTGTGCTGACACACACACACACTAGCTCCTATGTGTGCTGACACACACACACACTAGCTCCTATGTGTGCTGACACACACACACTAGCTCCTATGTGTGCTGACACACACACACTAGCTCCTATGTGTGCTGACACACACACACTAGCTCCTATGTGTGCAGACACACACACACACACACACACTACTCCTATGTGTGCTGACACACACACACACTAGCTCCTATGTGTGCTGACACACACACACACACACACACTAGCTCCTATGTGTGCTGACACACACACACTAGCTCCTATGTGTGCTGACACACACACACTAGCTCCTATGTGTGCTGACACACACACACTAGCTCCTATGTGTGCTGACACACACACACTAGCTCCTATGTGTGCTGACACACACACACACTAGCTCCTATGTGTGCTGACACACACACACACACACTAGCTCCTATGTGTGCTGACACACACACACACTAGCTCCTATGTGTGCTGACACACACACACTAGCTCCTATGTGTGCTGACACACACACACTAGCTCCTATGTGTGCTGACACACACACACACTAGCTCCTATGTGTGCTGACACACACACACTAGCTCCTATGTGTGCTGACACACACACACTAGCTCCTATGTGTGCTGACACACACACACTAGCTCCTATGTGTGCTGACACACACACACTAGCTCCTATGTGTGCTGACACACACACACTAGCTCCTATGTGTGCTGACACACACACACTAGCTCCTATGTGTGCTGACACACACACACTAGCTCCTATGTGTGCTGACACACACACACTAGCTCCTATGTGTGCTGACACACACACACTAGCTCCTATGTGTGCTGACACACACACACTAGCTCCTATGTGTGCTGACACACACACACTAGCTCCTATGTGTGCTGACACACACACACACTAGCTCCTATGTGTGCTGACACACACACACACTAGCTCCTATGTGTGCTGACACACACACACACACTAGCTCCTATGTGTGCTGACACACACACACACACTAGCTCCTATGTGTGCTGACACACACACACACACTAGCTCCTATGTGTGCTGACACACACACACACTAGCTCCTATGTGTGCTGACACACACACACACACTAGCTCCTATGTGTGCTGACACACACACACTAGCTCCTATGTGTGCTGACACACACACACTAGCTCCTATGTGTGCTGACACACACACACACACAGCTCCTATGTGTGCTGCTGACACACACACACAGCTCCTATGTGTGCTGACACACACACACACTAGCTCCTATGTGTGCTGACACACACACACTAGCTCCTATGTGTGCTGACTGACACACACACACTAGCTCCTATGTGTGCTGACACACACACACACTAGCTCCTATGTGTGCTGACACACACACACTAGCTCCTATGTGTGCTGACACACACACACTAGCTCCTATGTGTGCTGACACACACACACTAGCTCCTATGTGTGCTGACACACACACACACAGCTCCTATGTGTGCTGACACACACACTAGCTCCTATGTGTGCTGACACACACACACTAGCTCCTATGTGTGCTGACACACACACACTAGCTCCTATGTGTGCTGACACACACACACTAGCTCCTATGTGTGCTGACACACACACACTAGCTCCTATGTGTGCTGACACACACACTAGCTCCTATGTGTGCTGACACACACACACACACACTCCTATGTGTGCTGACACACACACACACTAGCTCCTATGTGTGCTGACACACACACACACACTAGCTCCTATGTGTGCTGACACACACACACACTAGCTCCTATGTGTGCTGACACACACACACTAGCTCCTATGTGTGCTGACACACACACACTAGCTCCTATGTGTGCTGACACA
>CM053031.1:189288603-189291103 GCA_028564925.1 Lithobates sylvaticus | reverse complement strand
ACACACACTAGCTCCTATGTGTGCTGACACACACACACACACTAGCTCCTATGTGTGCTGACACACACACACTAGCTCCTATGTGTGCTGACACACACACTAGCTCCTATGTGTGCTGACACACACACACTAGCTCCTATGTGTGCTGACACACACACACAGCTCCTATGTGTGCTGACACACACACACACACACTAGCTCCTATGTGTGCTGACACACACACACTAGCTCCTATGTGTGCTGACACACACACACTAGCTCCTATGTGTGCTGACACACACACACTAGCACCTATGTGTGCTGACACACACACACTAGCTCCTATGTGTGCTGACACACACACACTAGCTCCTATGTGTGCTGACACACACACACACACTAGCTCCTATGTGTGCTGACACACACACACACACTAGCTCCTATGTGTGCTGACACACACACACACACACACACACTAGCTCCTATGTGTGCTGACACACACACACTAGCTCCTATGTGTGCTGACACAAACACACTAGCTCCTATGTGTGCTGACACACACACACACACACTAGCTCCTATGTGTGCTGACACACACACACTAGCTCCTATGTGTGCTGACACACACACTAGCTCCTATGTGTGCTGACACACACACACTAGCTCCTATGTGTGCTGACACACACACTAGCTCCTATGTGTGCTGACACACACACACACTAGCTCCTATGTGTGCTGACACACACACACTAGCTCCTATGTGTGCTGACACACACACACACTAGCTCCTATGTGTGCTGACACACACACACACACTAGCTCCTATGTGTGCTGACACACACACACACTAGCTCCTATGTGTGCTGACACACACACACACACAGCTCCTATGTGTGCTGACACACACACACACACACACTAGCTCCTATGTGTGCTGACACACACACACACTAGCTCCTATGTGTGCTGACACACACACTAGCTCCTATGTGTGCTGAACACACACACTAGCTCCTATGTGTGCTGACACACACACACACTAGCTCCTATGTGTGCTGACACACACACACTAGCTCCTATGTGTGCTGACACACACACACTAGCTCCTATGTGTGCTGACACACACACACACAGCTCCTATGTGTGCTGACACACACACACACTAGCTCCTATGTGTGCTGACACACACACACTAGCTCCTATGTGTGCTGACACACACACTAGCTCCTATGTGTGCTGACACACTAGCTCCTATGTGTGCTGACACACACACACTAGCTCCTATGTGTGCTGACACACACACACTAGCTCCTATGTGTGCTGACACACACACACTAGCTCCTATGTGTGCTGACACACACACACTAGCTCCTATGTGTGCTGACACACACACACTAGCTCCTATGTGTGCTGACACACACACACACTAGCTCCTATGTGTGCTGACACACACACACTAGCTCCTATGTGTGCTGACACACACACACTAGCTCCTATGTGTGCTGACACACACACACACACACACACACTCCTATGTGTGCTGACACACACACACACTAGCTCCTATGTGTGCTGACACACACACACACACTCCTATGTGTGCTGACACACACACACACACAGCTCCTATGTGTGCTGACACACACACACACTAGCTCCTATGTGTGCTGACACACACACACACTAGCTCCTATGTGTGCTGACACACACACACACTAGCTCTCCTATGTGTGCTGACACACACACACTAGCTCCTATGTGTGCTGACACACACACACACACACACTCCTATGTGTGCTGACACACACACACACACACTAGCTCCTATGTGTGCTGACACACACACACTAGCTCCTATGTGTGCTGACACACACACACACTAGCTCCTATGTGTGCTGACACACACACACACTATGTGTGCTGACACACACACACTAGCTCCTATGTGTGCTGACACAAACACACTAGCTCCTATGTGTGCTGACACACACACACTAGCTCCTATGTGTGCTGACACACACACACTAGCTCCTATGTGTGCTGACACACACACACTAGCTCCTATGTGTGCTGACACACACACACTAGCTCCTATGTGTGCTGACACACACACACTAGCTCCTATGTGTGCTGACACACACACACACAGCTCCTATGTGTGCTGACACACACACACTAGCTCCTATGTGTGCTGACACACACACACTAGCTCCTATGTGTGCTGACACACACACACTAGCTCCTATGTGTGCTGACACACACACACTAGCTCCTATGTGTGCTGACACACACACACTAGCTCCTATGTGTGCTGACACACACACACTAGCTCCTATGTGTGCTGACACACACACACTAGCTCCTATGTGTGCTGACACACACACACTAGCTCCTATGTGTGCTGACACACACACACTAGCTCCTATGTGTGCTGACACACACACTAGCTCCTATGTGTGCTGACACACACACACTAGCTCCTATGTGTGCTGACACACACACACTAGCTCCTATGTGTGCT